>BDDA01000510.1:65588-85033 GCA_001662385.1 Chlamydomonas asymmetrica
CAGACAAGAACCAAATGCAGGAGGATCGTGATGTCACAGCCGTTGAGCACAAGGCCAGACCACCCCGCATGTGGTAGTGGCAGGCCTTCCCCGGAGCGCACCAAAACATTTGCACCTGCATGATGGCCAGTGGCTACATGCAAGCGCACAGCCCACTAAGGCTGTGTGTACGGGTGAAGCGGGAAGACGCAGCGCCCATAGCATCCACCCACCACGTTGAACACGGTGTGCGCCATGGCGGGCCAGTCGCACAGGCGGCGTATCTCGTAGCACAGCCCGTCCATGGCCTGCAGCAGCTCCGCGATGGGGATGGCCTGGATGAGGTAGCGCGACAGGTCCGCGAGCGCCTCCGGGAACGCCGACGTGTGGGCGCGTCTGCGACACGCCCGAGCCACGCAATGAGAAGAAAGCACGAGCAATCCAGCAATTAGGCATGCTCCAGTCCAATCACACAGGGTGATGTGCAGCTTCGGCTGCTAGAGGCGTGGAGCAGCACACTCCCGGTGGCGGTGATGGTGGGCAAGAGTTCTCAAGGTACGCTATCCTCCAACTTGTTTACATTGGTATGTATGACATTGCAGCAAACCACTAGCCCGCCATGCAGCAGACAGGCAGGCACGCCAGCTGTCCTCATCTGCCAAAGCGTGGCCCGCTGCGGATGGGCCTCACAGCACACCGGCGGCACGGCGTGCGCCGCTCACTCACTCGAGGAATGCGCAGCGCGCGGCGTGGGCGCCGTAGCCCGCGTGCAGCTGGCCCCAGGTGTCGCGCATGTGGCGAGACCAGAACACGCTGCCCTCAAACATCCACCTCAGCACGCGCTGCTTAGCCTCCGGCTCCTCCCCGCACATGAAGAAGTCTGCAGCGGCGCATCGGCAGCGACAAGGACACGAAACCATTGCATGCGCCGGCGTGTCGATACTGTACTTCATTTCATTATTTGCGGGGATTATGGGCGGTGCGTTGCTTGGCTGGGCGCGCTGCCAGGCGATGTGCTGCAGGGAGCATGGATGGGCCTTACGGTGAGCAAGCCCATGCTCACTGAAACGCACGCAGGTCATGATCACTGTAATGTGATGCAAGCTGCAGCAGCAGCAGGGACCCCCGCCGCGCGCGGCGCCCTACCACGCCCTCCGCTGCGCCCTGGCGGTGATCACAGGAGGCTGCCCGAGGCCTGAGTCAGCCTGAGTCGCATATCAACGTCTTGTCCCTATCTGGGGGGAGCATGGGCCATTTTGCCGACACGCTCCGAGTGTAACATAAGTTCAAAACACAAATACGGTACACACGTGTTTTGCCGCTCAAGGCTCTGGATCTGAATCAGGGAATGTGCCAAGACGAGCCACCCGCCGCGCGCTCACCCTGCCCAGGCTCGTGCTCCAGCAGGTAGAAGAGCTGGTCGGCCGCTGAGAAGAAGTTGTCCCAGTGCTTGAACGCCACCACCGCAACCTGGCTCGGCACCAGCAGCTGCAGCACGCACCTGCGCAGGCCGGACGGCATGCAATCCGCAACGCTCGTTGATGCAGCATCCCACCAGCATGCTGGATTGCTAGGCAGCCGTATTACGAATGTCGATGCAAGCGCCGAACCCAACATTGGGGAGGCAAGACACGCTTACCCCAGCTTGAACTTACCTTTGAAGCATTATCCACTGCCACGGTGCCAGCAAGGACTCACCTACTGTACCCCCATGGCTATCAACACTTCTAAGTGAACCCGAACAGCCGAACCCAGCCCTTGACCCAGCCAAAACCTGAGCCGAACAGCTGAAGCCTTGCATCTGAGGAGCTGAACCACAACTTCAACGACTACACCTGCGTCTGAACGGCTGCCCCTACCTGAGCCATATGCAGTCCGGGTGCAGTGCCAGGGTCTGCAGCGTGCGGCCGATAATATGCTGCATCTGCAGCACCGTAAGCTCCTGCTCGCCTGCGCAGAGAAGACAACGCAAAGCAGCCACCACACGTCAAACAGTCAACACGTGAGCAGCCGCAGAGTGTCAGCCCGAATGGTTACAACGCCCACACGCATATGGCTCAATCGCTCTGTGCTGCCGTTTCACAATCTTTTCGGAGACTCTCTTTGTGATGTTGCACTTGATGGCCAACATGGCCATTGAGTATGACTTTGTATGTGCCACTGGCTGGTTGTGGCATGGCGGAGCAAGCCCGGAGTTACGACGGTTACTCACTGAGGGCGGCGTAGGCGGTACGCAGCGCCTGCGCCAGCCATATGCCACCCCACGGCTCCAGCGCCACCATCAGCGGCAGCAGTGGCAGCAGCGACATGATCAGCGGCGGCCTCCGCCCGCCGCCCGCGCCTGCACCACCCTCGCCGCCGTTCGCGCCGTTCGCCGCAGCCGGCTGGGGATGCTCGCCCCTGGCTGCGTCCCCGGCCTGAGCTGGTGCCGGCGATGTGGTGGCTGGGCGGGGTGATGCGGGCGATGATGAGGTGGGCTCGTAGGTGGCGGTCTTAGCGAAGGGGTCGTGGATACGACAAAGCTGGCGGTACACAGCAACGTCGCTGATGAAGGTGATGCACTGCGCGCTGTGGTGTCACAACGGGGCACAGGGCGAGGAGGCGGGAGTTAGGTGGAAGTGCCAGTAAGCACAGTGAAGAAGCGCATATCCTTGACAATGGCGGCATTGGGCAAGCATACAGCACAGCTTGGACAGGCGATGTAGGCTGCACAGGCCAGGTTTGGGTCATCAAACGGAGTGATTAAGACATCCACTAGCGCATTCACAATTGTGCGATGCCAAGCCGCATCACCGTACTTGAGCGCATGCGCATGCGGTGCTTGAGAACGCGCGCACAGAGCAAATCTGAAAGCGCTTTGTGTTTGCATACGGTACCGCTACACGGAGCGAAGGCCGGGTTTGCACATGCACAGGGGAAAGCCAACTCACTGTGCCTCCTTGGGGTACCCATTGATCAGCGCTGACCAGTCCAGCATCCACCCGTGGAGCTCCGCTAGCGTTAGGACCTGCCAACCGCATGTGTCACCCAGCAGGCCGGCACCCGTATATGTTATGTTGTGTTACATCATGAGCGTGTCGGCCAAACGGCCCTGCTCTGCCCAGGTGGGGACTAGTCGACCAGAAGAGGCTCGCCAGCACCCGTGTACCCACGCAGCCATCGTCACAAGGTTGCCTGGCAAGGAGAATGGACAACGGGCCAGGGCAGCATGCACACAAACCAACCCCGTATTGTATCATGCAGGTGCATGCACACAAACCCACCCCACAACGCATCATATGGATGCGTCTGCGTAACACACATCCGTGTGCCAGACCAAACATGCCTGCGCGCGCGCGTACGCGGGCGCAGCAGACCCACCCCTCTATGTCGTGATTGCGCGTTGTGTGCTGCTACAAACAGCTGACCTTGTTTGATGCCAAAGACACTACTGATACTCGATGCCAGCGTATTTTTAAAATCCAATTGCACGTCAAGCTGTGAACGAACCACAGTCGGCCGCACCTGGCTGAGCCTGGCGAGCTGCGCCTGCAGGTCTGTCGGCAGCTGCTCGAGGCGGCTGTAGAACTTGTAGTTGGCGGGCCGGGCGCGCTCCTGGAACTCCGCCTGCAGGCTCTCCTCGTCGCTGTACAGGTTGGCCTGCGGTACGAGCACACGCACCACACGTACCACATACGCACGACACATTAGTACATTGCGGTACCCATTACGGTACATCACGGTGCCCATGAGAATGGAGCAGTTGATGGTTGGTAGCATGCGCACCTAATACAGTAAGAGCGGCATGATGTAGGGAAAACATGCCAATATTGCCCTCATGCCGTTCAACACACGCGCACAACACACGGCACCTTCAGTACTGTGAGCACATGCGCCAACTGCATGCCTCATTCATCGCATGTCGTGTCATGCAATGCTATAGCCACCTCCATCACACTGATGCGCTGCAGTCACACCTGTATAGGCAATCTGGGCAGCGGACACCTCTAACTGGCCCACCCGGCTGGCTGTCAAATGTGAACCCTGTTTGTCCGCCCCACATCGCCACGCAGCCTGCGGCAACACAATCCCCCGGAGGCCGGACGCTGCCATCACCTGGTGCATGTACGCGAGGAGCACCGCCCAGTCCTGGCCCGCCATCGGCAGGCCATCGTCGTTGAGCAAGCTGTCCTCAGATACGTCATCGTCAACGCCCTCGTCGTCTGCATCCTCCTCACCGAACGACTCGTAATCGTCCTCATCGTCCTCGTCGTTGGGGTCAAGCCGGTCCCCCGGGGCAAACAGGATGGTGGCCGCATCGGCGCCGGGCGTCGTGCTGACCAGTAGGAGCCCACGCATGGCCTGTGCACCTCCTGCTGCGACGTCCAACGGCTGCTGCGGTTGGGGGGCGCCGGCTTGGGTGTACTGGTTGTACTGCATGACCCGGCTGGGATCCGGCTCGCCGGCCCATGTGGGTCGGTTGCTGTACACGGGGATGCGGCGGCGAGGGTGTCCGCCGTTGGACGACGCAGCTCCGGAACCGGAGCCGGATCGCGGCAGCGCCCCGGCCGCGCCCTGCGGCACGCCGCCCTCGCCGGCGCCGCTTTCGTCGTCGCTGGTATGGGAGCTGCTGCCACCATCGTCGCCGTCTTCGCCCTCGGGTCCCTCGCCCTCGCTGCCGCTCCGGCTTTCGAGGCCTCCGCAGTCCGCGCTGCTGCCGTACCCGCCACGCGCAAGGCCCGCCGCCGCCGGCTGTTGGGACGCTGCCGAAACCCCGGCGGCAGCCCGCCGAACTGCCGCGGCGTTTTCGCCAGCCGCCGGTTTCGGAGCCGACGGCTGGCTCTCCGCCTCGTCGCTGCTGACCTCAGCTATGATGCACGAGGGGCCCGCGCCGCGCCTCGGAGCGCCCAGCAGCTCTGCCTGCTGAGCCATGCTCCACTCCCAATCATCCACCACCTCTATGTTGGGGTTGTTCAGGACCGCTGCTGGGATCGGCTGCGGGCCGTGCCCCAGGGCGTGCGACCGCCAGGCTTCACCGGGGCGCACACCCTCCCCAAACGCACCGCCTACGCCACCACTGCCAGATACCCCGGCGTACTCTGACCCTTGCCCTCGGTGCGGCTGGCGCTGCCCCGTACGCACATGGCGTTGCAGCTCCGGCGCATCCTCATCATCGTATGCGCTCCCGCCAGCGTCCGCGCCACCGGGAACCACACCACCTGTTAGGGTCGTCATCGGGGCGGGGAGCGGCGGCGAGGCCGGGCCAGCACCCGCGCCCACGTGGCGCTTCGCACGGACGCGTTTCGGCCTCCGCCGCTCGGGCGAGGCCGCGGCGCCGACGCTGGCGGCGCTGCCTCCCGGCGACGGAAACGCAGCGCCCGCGCCCGCGCTGGCAGCAGCCCCGTCCGACGTCGCCGTGTGGCCTTGCTGGATGATCTCCTCTTGCAGGAACGTCATGAAGGGGTCATCCGCCGTACCCAGGCGCCTGCCGCTTCCCGCCGCCCCTTGCTGCAGCAGCCGCCCCGAGGCAGCACCAGCAGCAGGCCCCGTGGCAGCACCGCTGCCGCCAGGGGAAGCCCGCTGCCCCCGCGCCCGCTGCGGCGCAGCCGCAGCCGCCCCGGGCCGGCCCGGGGACGTCGCCACCTCACCCTCCTCATAATCGCCCTCGCCGGACTCTGCTCCGCTGAGGAACGGCGTGCCGCCGCTACCCTCGCTGTCCTCGCCTCTGCGCCTGCTGCCGCCGGCGGCGGCCGCGCCCCTCGCGCCGCTCGCCGTCCCTGCGCCGCCGCGGCTGTGGTCCGCCATCGCCACGAGCTCCGCATACTCGTCAGCCCGGCCGTGAGGAATGGCCCCGCCCGCGCCTCCTACACGTACGCGCGTCTTGCCACGGGGCCCCGCCTCTGTCGCCATCCTCGCGCCAGCTTTAGCTCCGCTCGAAGGGCCCTTGCCGGGGCGCGGCTTGCTGGTGCGTATGACTGCCCGGGTGGAGTCGTCCGAACCCCCACCATCCGATCCTCCACCGCGTACCTGCTGGTCCGCGTCCTCGCCCCTGGCCGCAGCTGTTCGCTGCGGGTGTCGAGCTGCCGCCGCCGACCCGCCCTGCTGCTTGGGCTTGACGCCGCCGACGGGCTGCTTTCCGCGCTGCTGCGACGGGAAGTTGTTCACGCTGCCGCTGCTGCCGCTGCCGCTGGCCGACCCGCTGTCGCTGTCATTGCCGTTGCCGCTGCCTGCGGTACGACCGTACCGCTCTTGGCCGCGGCGGGTCGTGCCTGTGTACGCATCCCCCCGGCCACCACCACCGACGCTGCCGGTGCTGCCATCACTGCCGCCGTCCTCCTCTACTTCGTCGACGACCGCACGACCCGCCCGGCCGGCGGGTGGGGCCGCCGCACCATACCCGGATGGCGGCACCACTGCACGACCTGCCTGCCGGCCCGCTGCCTTCCCAGACGTCGACCCTGCAGATTCGTCACCGGAGGACGCCTGGTCCCGAGAGTGCTTGCCCCTGCTGCTGCTGGCGGCGCCCGATGCTTGCCCGGCGGCATGCCGCTGCTGCTGCTGCTGCTGTGTCAGGTGCTGCTGCGGCAGCTGCACAGACATGGTCAAATGAGACGCCTTTGCAATAGGGGCCCCTGTCGCCTTGGCGGTGGAGGCATCCGCTTTCAATGTGCTTGCAGGGCCGGCAGCGGTGGCGGTGGCAGGCGCGGTCGCTGGCGCACGCGCGGTTGGCACCTGCTGCTGGTGGTGCTGCTGCTGCTGGCCTTGGGCTGCCGCCTGGTCCTCCCCGCCGCTGCTGCCGGCTTCACCATCACTGTCCGCACCGCTGGTGCCGAGCCCGGGCAGGGGCGTGAACTCCGCCAGCATTTGCTCCATGCACTCACGGAGGAGCGGGTCGGGGATGCGCGTGATTGCCTGCAGGCGTCCCGGTATTGCCAACAGGATATTGCACCAGCACACAGCTGATGCAGAAGTGCTGAGATGACAGCCACAGGTGGAACTAGCCCATGCATACCGCATTCTCATCACAATGCCAACTAATCCACCTGCATACGTGATTTTCTCCATTCACAATCCGATGATGATTTTTAGGGCTCATCTGCTTCTGACATAACACAACATAACATTACTTCATGTTGCTCAGTACGGTGCTTTGGCTTGAAGGGTTGTCGTTTCGGCTTGTCTCACCTGCATGTCCCTGCAATAGCCCTCCATGACAACCTCCAGGGCGTTGTACACCACTTCATCGTACTCTGACGACGCCTGCAGGCCAGCCTCGGAGTCGGCAGGGAACAACCTGGGTAGGGAGGCAACGCGGCGTGAAGCACAAAACACGCGCGCGTCAGTTACTTCTACTACAGACACCCAACAGAGGAGGAATGATGTGCTGTTATCCGTCCGATCAAGGCACATGCGTGGGCGCTGCACCGGCCAAGGACTCAACGCCACTCCTGATCGCTCGTAATCGCCCGGGATCTCTGGCGGCCGCTGCGCTCAAGTGAGGGCTCAACCATGCAGTACCAAATGCAGTATGCCTGAATACCATATGAAACCTGCCTGCATTTGTCATCCGGCCGGTGGGGGCCAGTGACGGCCGGTGGGGGCCGTGAGGGCCGGTGCGAGGTGGTGAGGTGAGGTGAGGCCTCACTGGGAGTGTCAGACGAGGCGCCTCCAAAAGGCTATGCAGTGTGATTCCCGTGGGGCCGTGCAGTGTGCACATACCGTACTCACTTGGTGTGCTCCTCGCGCTCCGTGAGCCAGTGAGGGCCAGTGAGGTGAGGCCTAAACCCTAAACCCTAAAACCCTAAACCCTAAACCCTTAAAGCCCTCACTTGGTGTGCTCCTCGCTCTCCGTGAGCTCCTGCAGCATGGCGTCAATCTCGCCATCCGACGAAGGCGTGCGCAGCACACGCAGCAGCTCGCGCACGTTACTGCGCAGGTAGGGGTACTGCGGGCTGTCCAGGAAGCTCTGGTAGTCGTCCTCGTACTGCAGGGTGCCGTACTGCAGCTGTACCGCCTGCTGTACCGCCGCCTGCTGCTGAGGCGTGCCCGCGTGGCCGCCTGTAGGCGCCGCCGCGGCCGCCGCCGCGCCCACGCGCTGCAGCTGCTGCTGCAGCACCTGGCTGTTGGGGTCATCCCCCACGCGCGCCTGCAGCAGCGTCTGCGTGATCGCCGCCGCCGCTTCTGCGGAGAGCATGACGATGCCGGGAGCAGTGCCGGGGGCGGCACCATCAGCGGAGGCCCCGGGTGACGAGGGCGACGAGGAGGGTGCGCTGCCGCCCAAGCTGAGGCCCATGCGCGTCTGCTGCAGCACCGGCATGAGGCTCGACAGCATCTGCATCCAAGCACCGGCATTGACAGGGCGGCGGTGTTGTCCAAGCGTTACGACAAGGGTCGTGCGCAAAATCTAACATCATTGTGATTGATTCCGAATGTGTGAGAGATAAGGCGATGGTACCAGGGTGCATGGGAATGACTGCGACATCAGTACGCTTGTACTGCATTTATGCAGTACGGCGACGTGCAACAGCCCTAGAGGAGGGCTCACCAGAGTGGCAATGTACAGCTCAGGATCCGGCATGGCGCCTGCGCCGGCGGCGCCCCCGGCCGCGCCCTGGCCGTCGCCGCCCAGGTGGCCCTGCCGCCGGCGCTGCTCCAGGCGCTGGCTGTAGAACTGCGTCAGCGCCGAGCGCACCGCTGCTGATTCGTCCTGCAGGCGGCGCTCGTAGCGCTGCCTCAGCGCGGGCGGCAGTGTCAGCACCATGCGCTGGTATGCGGGCACCACGCACGCCTCTGACACCCTGCACACACGCGCCGGGCGGGCGGGGGGCGGGAGATGGCGTAAAAAAGCAGACGTGGCAGGACACAACACTCTGGCAACATGGCAATCGCAAGCCTGTCTAACTGAGCTGGTGTGATAGTGATCAGGACCTTGGCTAGCTGGTGTGATGTACTGATAGGGATGTACAAGCTGGGAGCTTTGAGGTGAGGAGCTGTACCGATCCATCCTGCATCCATTCCGATGCAAGGGAGCACGCAGTGGTGGTGGCCGTAGGTGCCTCCAAGGCGCAAACAGGGCGCGAGCACTGCCGGTTCCCATCTGGAGGCAGCTTGGGCGTTGCGGGTAGCAACCCCGTGGCCCCAGCCCTCTGCGACACGTTGTAACGTAATGTTGGAGCCGTGGCCCAGCAGGCCGGCGGCACGCCCGACCAGAGCAGAGTACATATGTTATAACATGCCATGACATCAGGAGCTTGCTGGCCAAACGGCCCACGCTCCCCCCAGAGCAGAGTATGCCGGCGTGCGGGGGCACACCGCCGTGCGGCTGCGCAGCGTTTCTCCCACCGTGCCCCAGGTCTTTCCCCTATGTCCCTGCCCGGTGTAGACCCCACTCACTTGGGTGACAGCAGCGCCAGCAGGTGCGGCTCCACGCGGTCGCTCTTGATGCGCGGCCCCACCGCGGCGTCGTACCCCGCCTGCACGTCGCGGCCGGTCAGGAAGTTGCACATACGCGCCGCGCCGTCCTGCACGCACACGCACACACACAGGGCGGCAGCAGCAGAGCGACACAGTAGCGTGCGCTTGTGGTTGGCGCTTGCGTTTGCGTAGGTGGAGCCGAGAGCGGTGGACCGCTGGTGACAAGCGCCAATGCCAGCGCACTGAGCTCAACTGAGACTCCAGTGCGACCAGGACAAACCCGCAAAAAACGCCCAAGCAAGTAGTCATGGCAGATTGTTTGGCTGGCGCTTTAGGGTGTTGGGTAGCAGGCAGGCGCATGCTTAGGGATCGAGGAAGGCTCATTGGCTCCGTGGCTGTGGCCATTCCGTGCGAGAGACACCCGGGCCGCCGTGCACTTTGTGCAGTGTGACTTCCAACTCCCGAGACACGATCCCAGCAGGTTCAGATACCGTAGGTCGAGGCTTACATATCTGAAGCCAGACACGCTGGCGGAGCTCCTCCAAGCGTCGTACTGCTCTAGCGCCATGTCGGTGCACACGTCGATCATGCCGGCCAGCACAAACTCCATGGAGCATTCCGGGTGGGTCGCATGCGTCACGTACATGCTCCTGCGTGGGGGGGAATTACAAGCGGAATTCCATTGCCCACAACCATCACCGACAGTGAGGTATCCTGGAGCCGTCCAGCCAAAATCCAGCCGGCGCCAGCAGTCACGGACACACGGCACGGGCGACACGACACTCCCCAACTGCATGGCAGCCTGACAACAGGGGACCGCTCCCCGCATGCACGAGAGCCAGGCAGTCCAGGCAGGGCTGGACGGCCGCCCTTGCTATCCCACGTCATCCCTGCACCACACCCTCCACCACGCTGCCGCTTTTGCCTACTCAGTGCGCCAAACGAATTGCCACACGTTCATCTGATTCGCAGGTTAGGACGGGCCCAACACACCGGCCGGCAGCCCGGCACAAACGCACTTGCGCTGTCGTATCCTCAAGCATACACATATGCAAGCTGCATGGCCCCACCGGCGCCTCTGCCTGGCACACACGCAGCTGCCAAGGGCGCGCACCTGCGCTGCGCTCGCGCCGCCTCTATGTGCGCGCGCGTGGTTGCGCCCAGCAGCACCTCCAGCGCGCCCGTGTCGTCCGCGTGCGGGTACTGCAGCGCGGCCTCCAGGGGGGTCAGCAGGATGTCCGGCAGGCGCTGGCTCAGCCGCACGTAGCTCAGTGCGCCGGGGCTGGCGCCCAGCCGTAGGAGCGTCTCCACGCCTGCAATAAGCCAATAACGCATCACACATTCTTGAGTGAAATCTGAATGAAATTCACAATGGGCTTAGGTGTTTCTGCATTTGGCGCGTGTTAGTAAAGGCCGACACTCCCCTGCAGACTAGCACTGGTCTGCAATATGCCACGCATGGCGTCCGCACACAGACAAAATCCTATGCAACCATCCATGTGGCGCACCACAGTATGGGGTGGTTGGTGGGGGGATGCCGGTGGACCGGATCAGTTGCTGGCGCCCTCCAAAACTGTGGCCCCACCCACCCACTGCAAGCATATGGCATGTGCAAGGGTAACGCCTGCCTGGGGTCGCATGCACCATCGCCCTAAACCCTAAACCCTAAACCCTAACCCATGTGCCCACTACGCACCGCGAGTCGCCAAGTAGTCGCAGTTTATGACGCCGTACGCGGTCATCATGTTGCACACCTGCTGCACATCGACCAGCAAAACCACGGCACCAGCACCGACAAGCATCTCAAGCCTTCAATCCGCCAGCCCGATACGAGCTGCACTTAATACCGTATTAAGTAATAATACGGCGCCCGCAGCAGTGAAGTGCACGGCAGGCGCCCGGTGTCCTGGCAGTCGGCAGTTGGCTGCGATGTGCCTTAGCCCACATGCCACACAATCAAATCAACACACGCCCCAAAGCCAGGCGCTCGCCACCCTTCCTTGCATCGACAGGGCACAAGCTCGTCCCACCCGTTTTGACTTTCAGCCCAAACACATGCGGAGTGCGCTTGCACACACGCGCGCGTTTGCACCTGGTCGCAGGGCGCCAGCGTGTCGCCGTCGTGTTTGGGGATGGAGGGCAGCGTGTAGCAGCGGCAGGTGTCCGAGTCCAGCAGCGCGGATCGCGCCTGGTTGCTGCCGGCCGCGCCCCAGGCCACCAGGCGCTCCAGGGAGGCGGGCGACATCATCCAGAACGTCGCGTCCTGCTGAAGCATCAGCGAGGCGCGCTGGGCTGCACAGGCCGGACCCGATTCGATGCGGGGAGCGAGGACAGCGAGGCGCGACCAAGAGAGAAAGGCGGTACAGGCAGTACGAAGAGCAGTAAAGTGGGAATGAGCAGAGGGAGGAATTGAGTGCAGCGATGAAACTGGTACGGCGACCAATGCAGTACCATGCAGCATGACCCCGTCGATGGAGCGCAGGTTGCCCCGTACACCAGTCCTTGTCTGGCAGCGGTGTCAGCCTCAGCCAGGGGCCCAAAATTTTGTGGCACACGGGTAGAAGACGGCGCTGAAAAGGAAAACATGCACCGCCAAACCCATTTCCACCATCCGGCCGTGCACCATCACATGTAAACCTGCACCATCACATACTCCACACGACCCACTTGGCGTGACGACGTCCTTCCCGAAGCGCGCCTCCCGGTACCAGGGCTCCCACTCCTCAGCTGTGAGCGCGTCTATGAAGCCCTTGACCACCTTGTCCTGCGAGGCCAGGTGGGTCTCCAGCTGCTCCGGCGTGTAATCACGCAGCTCCTTCTTGCCGCGGTG
The DNA here is from genome assembly GCA_001662385.1 of Chlamydomonas asymmetrica. NCBI lineage: Eukaryota > Viridiplantae > Chlorophyta > Chlorophyceae > Chlamydomonadales > Chlamydomonadaceae > Chlamydomonas > Chlamydomonas asymmetrica. The sequence continues at coordinate 77,791 of BDDA01000510.1, forward strand.
GTCACCTGAAGGTTCAGGGCACGCGTGCGAGCGTATGGTGAGGAAGCGTGCGAATATGTGTCAGGAAAAGGCACCTGTGGGGTTATGCAGTGTAAATTTGTGTGGTGGTGGTGGTGTGTGTGTGTGGCGGGGCAGGTGCGGGGATGAAGGGCAAGTGAAGGGAACAGCCGCGGCGCGGCGCGCTGTTACTGAAAACACAGCGAGCTGCCGAATACACCCCAGTACAAAGTGCAGCAGTGAGATTGGGGAGCTGCTCATTTAAGATGCATGGGGGCGCTAAGGAGAAGGGATGACACCAAAGGACAGAGAGCTGGTGCGCTTCCCTTACAATACACATGGAACATCGCTACTGGCTCAATGCAAGAGCAGCATAGGTGAGCACATGCTAGGCGGCGAGCGAGCACAGAGGCCATGCGTTCACGCGGCTTGCGCTGCCGCCAACCCGCTACGCATGGCGGCTTGCAACTCACTTCCCAGCGCCTCGCCCAGCATTGCCGACGAGACCTTTGGCAGCAGGAGCTTGTAGTTGGCCCCTCCCACCAGCAGCTCAGGGTACTTCCTGGAGATGGGTATCGGGTCAAGACAAAGTACGTGGGACATCAAATTACAAGCGATCAGGCAGGGCGGGCAGCACAGGCGCACAGCACTTTGTGCTTTGACCAAGCGAAGGTTCACACCATCAGTTGGAGGCGGCCGCATCAGCGCTGCGCCTCAGGGAAAACAGGATTACACACCGCGTGTGCATTTCCATAAGGCAGCCACAAAGCTCGCCAAACGGGCCTTCGCGTCGCCTCTGGCATACCACATACAGACATACTGCAACAGCACAACGCCGTTGCCCGTACATGCCAGCCTGCAGCTTGAGCTGCATAATCATGGGCCTCCGCAAAACACACAGTCTTTCAAGGCTGGCGTTTTGTGGCCAGGCAAGCAGGCGGGCGGCTGAGTGGCGCACCTGAGCATGGTCATGATGATGCTGTTGCCGTCCTGGCCGTCCAGGAACTGCCAGCGCCCCAGCGTGGCCACATACTCCACGACGTCCTGGTCCAGGGGGCCCTCATGGCACGTGCGCATCATCTCCAGCTCAATCATCGTGACTGAGCATTTTGGAAATCACATGAACGGGAGGCGGACAGCGCCCGAATCACATCGCCAGGCCTGGTGTTGCGGCTGTGTACGGAATGGCAGCCCCGTGATGGGCCCTAATGCTGTGGCTGGCATATCAGCATGACACAGGCACAAATATGCAACCAACATGCCATTCTACATGCGTACAGCGCACGTTGACATGACAATATGCTCAGTGCGATCCGATTGGAGTACGATCGGATGGAAGGGCGCGCCAGCCAGGTCAAAACTGGCATGGCAAGGGATGGGCTACGTGTTCGTCACAGTGCCTGCATGCACCCATGACGTAGCAGGATGCGCTTGTTGCAGGCCCACCTGTCAGGCACCGGTAGTCCTTAACGTCATATAGCGCCCGCTCGTATTTTTCGCCACCATCACGGCTCTGGTGATTAGCGTGTATGACGTTTGCATAATGAAACAGGTGGTCGTAGGTCGTGGAAGGCTTTCCGTCGTAGCTCAGCTGCAGGCGTACGTTGAACCCCTTGCACTTGTGGCGTCGAATCAACAGCTGCACGTCACACGACCAAGTGGCAAACGAGCCGATTAATGCGTAGCGTGGCCGATGATGCATAGCGTGGCCAGAGGAGCGGCACGTCTGCTTGCCGCTTGTTTGAGCACTATTCAGGATGCATGCAGGCATACTGGTAGGCCAACAAGGGTTTGGTTGATACTGTCGCTGACCCCTCAGCACAGCATGCACGACATGGCGGCCCGTTCAGGTTAAAGCACAGCACACCTTGAGTAGCGCTTCACGCTCAGACTCGCCCACTGCCTCATTGCACAGCACTGCTGCTATGCAGTTGAAGCCGTTGGGCAAGCTCGCCTCGATGTCCGCCTTGTGCTTGATGAGCAAGTCGACTGTCGTCGTGTTGCTCAAATAGCATGCAGCAACGATGACGGGCCACTTGCTGTTCTTATCTGTCAGTGCTATAAACCTGGGCTTGAGTGTGTCACCAGGCTCCACTGTTTGGTGGATGTCCCAGCCCTCTTGAATCTTGCGCTTGACCTTTGTGACGGTCGTGTTAATGCTGGTTGCGTTGGCGTCACAAGGCAGACAAGCGGAGGAGAGACCGTGGCCAGCAGAGAAACAGTTGGATACGCGTGGCATACTTGTAACTCAAGCGCAGGCATAGTAAAGCGTAGAGGCGTCTGGACCTGCTGACTGTCACTACCTGAGCAATAGTCAGCGATGCACTCCCTCTATCGTGTGCTTAAAGCACACGACATTACGTAGTGTTAAGGCACTGCTTTCTACCTTAAGAGCTTGAAGACTTCATCCGCGGACAGCCAAACTCCATGCCCGGCGCCAGCAGACGATCCCGCAGCGCCAGGTGCCGCTGCCTTTTTCTTAACGCCGCCCATGCTGAAGACTGCTGAGGCTCCCTACAGTTGGCTTTCCGTCTGCAGGGCTGCAAGCGAACAGCTCATAGCACGCTGAGCAGGCCCCTGCACGTTGTGTCCGGCACTGGCACGAGGGCGTCAAAAGAGTGTTGCGACTGTAAGGCGATGCCTGCAAGGTGGCTTGTAAGATCTATCCTGTATCTACCTATGTGCGTGCTATCAGAGCCCACTTGTGCTTGGCTCGTGCGTTGGGCACTCGAGGGATGCACGGTCAGCACACAGAGCGCGAAGGCTACGCTTCTTGAGTATACAAACGGCTCTTATGATAAGACGCAGACCCAGGTACAACCATCAAGTGCTGCACAGCCTGGATTTTGGATTTTGGGCAGCATACTGTGTACCCGATGCTGCCTCACTACCTCACCGCCAGGCCATCAATGCTGCAACGCCTGGCATGCCATGCTACCATGCCGCTCTGCCACACACACGCAGCTGCAGACGAGCCATCTGCGGCGGTGCAGGCTTTGGTCCAGAACCCCATGCGAACCTGTGCCGCTGTGGCTTTACACCTCGCCCATGTGGACACTGGCAGGCCTGCCTGTGTGGGCGCCCCTCGCTGTCTGCATTACGTAGGTTCGCGCAAGACAATACCCCATCCATGTCACCCACACAGCACACCCACACAGCGTGTGGCGGTGCGCGTGCCCCTTGCGTAGACCGCCTGCGTCACCACAGCATGGTGGGCACCCAACTGTCAGCCGCACAGGTGCTTGTATCAACTCATCAATATCAAGCCAGCCAGGAGGAGTTCATGGGGCTCTGGCGTGAGCCAGGTGGAACACTCCTTCACAGGCTGAGATCCTTAGCGCGGCGCACATGTGCTACCTGATGTGTAATTGGTGATGAGCGAGAAGGCATGCGCCATAAGGTGCGCCGGTGCAATGCCTGGGAACGCCGGTTCATCGCGTTTTGCTGCGTGGCACACGTGTCATGGACAACTGGTCACCACCCGAGCTTGTGTTCACCTGCACGCCACATGGCTTTGTGGCCTCAGGCTCACATCCTGCTCACAGCTGCTCCCGCTGACCTCACCGCTGCATTCATCATCGCCTGCTTGTGTGCGTGGACACGGCCTATTCACATGCACAGCACGCCCTCAAAAGTACCAAACCTTTCCATCAACCACCATTTCATCATGGTGTGCGAGGCCACAGGTGTGCAGCGAGTATCAAGTGGCATGCACGGCCAGCATCGCTGCGCGCATGCTGCCCAGCAGCCTGTTGCATGTGTGTGCTGAGGTAGGACCAGGGTTTTAGCCCTCGTGCCGTGCGCCACAGGCGCTTCACTGGTGCCGCCAAGCACGCCCGCGCGCAACCATGCATCGTGCTCACTGCCTGCAAGGTCTGAACGAAGAACCCACCGAGCTGCACAGTGCAACTCGGTACTGCCTGTTCATATATGCGGCAGCTGTTTGGGGGATGGTCTGCGACTAGCGCTGCCTTTTGGCACGTTGTTCCGAAACGCCCGGCTGCACTCTCAGCAACGCGTACCGAGTTGGCACCCAAACGTAACCTCTTCACAAGATACTTGCAATTATGCCAGTCGAGCTAAAAGCTGCGGCCCCTTCTTGAACTGACGAGCTGCAGCTGCGAGACCGAAAGAAACCAAGGAAGCATTCCTGTGCAGCAACCAGGCGCATAGGATGGACGTAGTGGATCACTGCCACAATCCAACACAAATCTATATGCAGGCAGGTATGACAGACCGTTGTGTTGGACGAACCTTTTGGCCAGCTTTGCTCCGGTGGCTGGACGGTGCGACACCAACAACGCTATGCACAAGAAATATACAGGAAGATATCGCTTTGTTGTATACAAGGCATAAGTGGAGCTATAATCGTGGTGCTGTGTTCTGCGCTGATGAACCGGCTTCAGTGCATTCTTCGTATGCGTTTAGTCATTCGTGACATTGGGCGGGTCTCCTATTTAAAGGCTTCACCCCGAGAGCCAAAGGTATTCTTGACGCTCGTATACAAGTCCGTGACAACGCAAGCTTATATTCACTGCGGAAGGTGCAAAGGAACCACGGAATCTAGTCAACACTCACTTTCAAGCAGCAGGGATCTTCACTCCCATCTTACAAAGGTAGGGCCCCCACTGCTAGCAGCCCGCGCAACAAGACCAGTTCGACTTTTTATCTCCCAAACGCCAGTTCCTAGCCGCTTGCCCGTTCAACGCGTTCGCACCCTTACCCTTAGTGGTTGAGCTCTGTCTCGTCGCACGACGATATGGTGTCAAGTTTGGTTTCGCAACGCCCGCACTGATATGACCGGCAAGATCCCTGCCGCATACGTGCTTACTTGTGAGTCTCTCGCGCGATTTCCGCTTGCAGGTTAGGACCTGTTTCGAACATGCAGGCCTTGCTGGCCCCTGGCAAGGTTGCTGGTTGTCAAGCTGCGGAGAGACGTTCCAATCTATGCAGTAGTTTTCACACGGGAGTAGGCGAGCGTGGAAGGTACGCTACCTGCCTTATGTCACAGTGTCGAAATGCTCATGTAAATTGCTGTCAAATGAAGATGCTGGTAAGATGGTACAGACTTGGCCAAGAAGGTATCCTTGCAACTATTCTCTTGGCCTGGGTTGACCAGTTCCCAGTCCTGGCGTGCTTTTTGGCATGTGTTTGGTTGATCTGCTGACGGCAACATGACCATGAGGATGGTTTCGGTGCTGCTAGTCTGCTGCTACGCTGCTGCGCTGCTGCGGGATTCCCCGGAGTGCCTGTTTGCTTGTGCACACGCGATCTGTTGCCTGGCTGACATTCTTGCACCAACAGGCGCAGCGTCCGGGTTGCTGACGCCCCGGCAGGCGCGTCAGCTGTGCCAGTGGAGCCGCAAGCACCGTCAAAACCATTGAACGTGCACCGCAGCAGCCCACTCAAAACCACGTCAAACATCGTCCCAGCTCCTGCTGGCCAGAAATTGAACAAGGATTCTGGCAAGGCGGAACAACAGGTGGGTGAAACCACCTGTGTGCTGATGGTCATGCATGAAAACACACAGTGGTGACTTGTCAGGCGCCCCGTCAGGAAGAGGCAGTCTCCTCCAGCCAATCTAGACACCCCGTTATTCAGGTTGTGCGCCTGTTCTGCGAGATTGGCTGGTGCCTGAATGGGTTTAGTTGAGTGCACCGCTTCAGAGCTTATGTTTGCACACTTTATGTGCAGGTCCCCCTCGACGGTAATGAGGCCGCTGCCAACGTCGCCTATGCTGTATCCGATGTGGCTTTCATCTACCCCATCACCCCCGCCACCCCTATGGGCGAGCTCGTCGATCAGTGGGCTTCCGAGGGCCGCACCAACGTGTTCGGCAACCAGATGCAGGTCACTGAGATGGAGAGCGAGACTGGCGCTGCAGGTAATTTTCAGCTTTTGCCTTCACCTGACTGGCACACAGCTTGGCGGCGGAAGGACAAAGCACTCTGCGCTTCTTTGCTGGTGTGCCTATGTGTACATCTGCCACCAACTGCCACCTCAGCGCTCTAACGATATGAACCTTGGCTGTGTGCGTGCGCAGGTGCGCTCCACGGCGCGCTGGCCGCCGGCGCTCTGACCACGACCTTCACGTGTTCTCAGGGCCTGCTGCTGATGGTGCCCAACATGTACAAGATTGCGGGCGAGCTGACGCCCTGCGTGCTGCACGTCACCGCGCGCGCGCTGGCTAAGCACGCGCTGTCCATCTTCGGCGACCACCAGGACGTCATGGCTGTGCGCCAGGTGAGCTGACGCCCTCTTGATTATGACAGCACCTCACCATGTCCCAAAACGCGGTTCCCAAGGTGTGGGCCACCCTCGATGTGGGTCAGCACAGTGCACTGGATCTGGGTGAATCAGGATATTAGAGCCGCTTGTGCATGCCTTAATCATGGCTCGTTTGTTTGCCACATCCCCTGGTGGACCCCCGCATGCCCTCTGACACCGGCCCTGCCGTGTGCCTGTGGTTGATCCTTATCGCTCGCAGTGCGGCTGGGCGATGCTGTGCAGCCACAGCGTGCAGGAGGCGCACGACATGGCGCTCGTGGCGCACCTGGCCACGCTGCGCTCCAGCGTGCCCTTCGTGCATTTCTTCGACGGATTCCGCACCAGCCACGAAATCAACAAGATCTCCCTCATCCCAGACGCCACCATCAAGACGTAAGCCTGTGCTTACCAGCTCTTGTGGCTGAAAACGCACATGGTTGGTGCATCCGCATGCGAATCACACCTTTGCACATTGGCGCTGCGCTTATGTGGCGGTGCACTGAACATTCCACCTGCCTGTGCTGGCTGCCCTTTGTGCATGCCGCAGGCTGATCAGCCAGCCGATCTACAAGGACGCGATCTCACACCACCGCTCCCGTGCTCTGAACCCCACCCACCCCCACCAGCGTGGTACCGCTCAGGGCCCTGACGTATACTTCCAGTGCCTGGAGGCGGCAAACCCCTTCTATGACGCAGCCTTCGGCCACCTCGCCGCGGCTATGGAGGAGGTGAGCAGGCTCAGTGTTGCTGAGCTGGCAATGGCTGAGTGCATGCAGATGCAGGTGGCAAATACACATGATGGTAATTGGGCTTGGTTGTAGTGCAGAAGGGGCAAGACGAGCCCACCTGAGTGACAAGGCCCACCTAAATGACAGAGAACTACGCATGCAATGCGCCTGCATGCGCCATCTGACTTGCACCGGGCTGATGTGTTGTGCGTCTGCCCCCCCCCCCCCCCCCCCCCCCCCCCCCGCTGTCT
>BDDA01000511.1:16517-84821 GCA_001662385.1 Chlamydomonas asymmetrica
GCCCTCATACACAGTGCAGCGGCCCAGTGCAGGAGGGCTGATGTGACCATACCACATTCTGCAGGGTAAGGACGTGCATTGTCGTACAGGGCGGCTTGACGGGCCGGTAGGTGAGGCAAGCAACGAGGTTGGGCGCAGTCAACCAGAGAGACAAACGCCAGAGGTTGGACCTGGACTCGGGTCAGCAAGAGTGGCCTGCGGTTGCATTTGGCGCAGTAAATGCCTGCAGCAAAGGTCCTTGCCATGGAGGGAAGGGAAGAAGATACCGCACCGAATGTCAACAACAATCAGACGTGTGGAAACACCAATGCTTTTCGGTCGCCCACATGCAGGCCAACGGATGCGCTTGATGATGATGGAACATGTTTGTGACGCAAACAAAAGAACCGAGAGTCAGCGCTGCATGCAGGGGCATAGGATGTTCCAACTCAGCAACGTGGCTTTCTCTCATGCTTGATGTGAATAACATACATATGCTGATATGAATAACCGTTACTTCGCCAAGGCATGCGCGGCACACAACCCACATGTAAACCTGCAATTCGTCTTGAGAGCTGCAGGCAAACGGCTACAAATGACCATTTGTGCATCGGGTACAAGAGGGCATGACTCCAGCAGAAGCGGCGGACAAGCACTGTGCAAAGCTGCTTGTTGCAGCGATTGCTCACAATTGGCCTGCCAGCCACAGGCACAGGGCCAACCTCAGAGCGGAGATCAGAGGCGTTCATGCGCACCATCTGCCTTGGCAACTCAGTGTGGTCCACCCTGAGAACATGAGCGAGGACATATGCACATCGTGCTGCCCTCTTGGCAGGTTCCAGATGCTGCCTCGCCCTTGCTTTCTGCTCACTGCTCTACTGCTCGCTGCCCTCCTGGGTGCCTTCCAGCAGCACCGCCAGCGCGGGCTTGCCCTCGCCGCTCCACATGGTGGACGCACCGCCCATCTGCAGGCAGCAGCACAACCCGCGCACACATGATTGTTTAGTTTATTGATCGGCTGCGGATCACGCGCGCCAGCACAAGAATAACAACGCCATGTGCGCGTGCGGGCGGGCGCTTGGCAGGATAGCACAGGTTTCAGCCTCCCCTTGGGCGCATGCATATTAAAGCATAGCGGCACGCGAATGCAGTAACCACTGCGGATACCGCAGAGATAGAGCAACAAAGTGTGTGTTGTTTAACACGTACAAAGTGTGTGTCGTGCAACACGTTGTGGGTAGTGTGTGCAATGAGCGAGTCCAGGGAGCGTGCAGTCTACGCACCTGGATGCCCAGCGCGCTCATGCTTAACGCGGTGTTGTTGGATGTCCCGCCGCCGGCGCCTGCTGCGCCCACCACGCCGTCCGCAGCGTCCTGCCCGACCGCCACCTTGTGCAACGCCTGCGGCTGGCCGTTCCCCGCACCAACCAACCCATCGCCAAAGACGGCGCTGCCTGCGTGACCGTTGGCGGCAGCGCCATCTGCGGTGCCCTGCACGCTGTCGCTATGCTGGGCGCCGTTGCTGGCGGGGGCGTCGCCAAAGTACTGGTTGGTGGTGGCGCCGTTGATGTGCGGGCTGAGGTGGGTCAGGGAGGAGTCTGTGCCTCCGGGCCGCTTGGGGATCAGCGTGCGGCGCACCGAGGTTTGCGGGAGCTGCAGTGAGCAGTGAGCGCCGCAAAGTCACAGACCACACAATCACCATGCAGCATGGCATTGGTGCAATAGCATCCGGACAGCTTGCATGCAGGCATGTAGCACGCACCAATCACCATATGCGATGGTGACAATGATGCGTGACATGCCACCTTTGACATGTAGGGAACGCTGCTGCTGCTGCCGTGCATGGCATCGGCACACGTGTGTTTATAAATGTTTGGTTCTCAAGGGGCCATGCAGTATGCTTTCCGTGGGCACACGTGTGTGTGTGTGTGTGTGTGGGGGGGGGTAACGGTAGGACGATCGCGGACGCTGTACTCACGGGCTTGGGTGGCACCACCGCCACCGGCTTGACAGCTTCCGGTAGCTCATTCCTCAGCCGCAGCAGCTCACGCAGGATGGTGTCAAAGCTCGGCCTGCAGTTTGTACGCAACGGGTGGCAGCACAAACACCTCACCTTTCCATTCCTGCACCCTAGCCACAGGATTACCTTCTGCACGAGGCTGCACATGGATCGAGTGCAGACGGACTGCCAAGTACTGCATCAAGGGTCACAGCGTGCAGGGCGGGAGAGCTAGAAATCCCACATAGCGATGCGGGGTATGCAAGTCATAAATCACACTTTGATTTGCTGCTCTATTCAGGGTCATCCAGGACAGGCAGTACCGCATGTCGGGCTGCATGCGCACCTGGCAGCTGGGTCAGGCGACCAGCAGCGCTGCGCCAAGGCGGCATAGCCGGCGGGCGTGTTGAACGGGAAGCGCGGCCTCAGGTGTTCGCGCGTTATCAAGTGGCCCATGTGCGCACGGTGGACCTCTGCAGGCAGGCAGCCACACGAACACACGCGCACACACATAAGTCCTTGTCATTCCAACGGTCCCTCAAGAGTCACCTCAAAACACGCACAACCGCAACAACAGAGGCGCGCCACCCGACAAACCGGCCACCGAACTGTGCAGCACTGAGCATAGGTACCTGAGTTGCAGGCGGTTGGCCAGACTTCACTCAGCAGGCTGTGCATTTCAGGGCAGGTGGTGCAGTGGCGCAAAACACCCTGCACGTGGGGTTGGGCTGGCAGGGTTTGCCTCACCTGAGAATGGCGTCCCGCCTGTGTAGAGCTCCCACATGAGGATGCCTGTAAGGGGCAGCACAACAGCAGCAGTGAGCATGCCGTAAACAACACGCATCCGCAGTACATCCAGTTCAGGGGATGCACACGTGATTGCACTCCATGGCTTTGCCCATGCGGCAAATTGCGCAAGCAGTGCCTTGGGCCCCACAATGCAAAGCTGGAGGAGAGCGACGCACGTGCCAGGTGCACCGGACTAGCAAGTAAGCGCGTGTACCGTGTCTTGACACACCACAATGCCCTGCGGCCACCATACGCAATGGCAATCGTTGCGGCGCAACGCGTAAACTGACGGTGAGGCCAACCTGGTGCCACTGCAGGTCTGTATGAAATTATATGCACGCGTAGCCAGTAAAGTGCATGTGTGCCTGTAACTGCAAGCGGTCACAAGTCAAGGTTTGGGAGCTGGGGGCTGATCGCCAACACTCACCGAACGCGTACACATCCTGCGTAGAGCAACGCGGTCCAGGAGATCACGCGTCAGTCGTGAAGCAACAGCCGCGAGACAGAACATGACCGCCACAGCAGCAGCAGCAGCAGCAGCAGCAGCAAGAAGCACGAGCAGAGCATGCGAGCGCATCAAGAACGACCCCTGGGCACACGTGACTCCACGCAGGCCTCAATCAGACACACAGAAACACGTAGGACCCGGAACGGATGCCATGTATGCCGGTAGTGTATGAGCATGTGGCGGCAGAGGGACGGGCAAGCATATCACGGGCGTGTGGGAAGGTATAGGGGGCAGCAGGCGGTGAGCGGTCACACCGAGGGCACACGACACAGAGGGAGGCACCCTGCTCAGGCTCTGATGCAATCACGCTTCCTGGGCGTGGCGCGCGCCAGCGTTCTTGTGGCCAAGACGCTCACTCAGTGACTCACCGCTGCCTTGCTGATGCGGCCCTCCAGCATCACCTCCGGGGCCTGAGCGGCAACAAGCAAGGGTGAGGGAGGGCGAGGAGGGAGAGGAGTGTGAGCATGAGGGTGAGCGTGATCGGTGTGGCAGCACCGGGATGGCTTGTGCATTGTATCAGCACCGGTCGAGTGCTTAAACGAGTGCATGCAGTAGCATTGCATTGCCTCCAAAACCACACTCACGCTCTGCCGGCTGAGCTGTAAGGGCGTGTGTCGCCACAGCGCACCATACCGTCAACACACACCTACAGCCCCAGCGTCCTGCAGCATTCTGCGGCCATCAGGCCAATCACCGAGGGCAGCGCGTGTTCAAGCAAGCACGGGCTTCAGGTCTGTTGTGCTGACTCACCATGTGCGTGAGGGTGCCCTGGAACATGGACGACACGTGCGTCTCCGTGACAGACATCTGCGTGCTCAAGCCAAAGTCCGCCACCTGTACAGCAGCGAGGGTTGGAAAGAGCCACACAACATCGACTCACATTACAGTTGGTCCATGTCTTGACACCACCAGAGCACACCAAGGCACCACAACGGCGATTTCGCCCGGCAAAATGTTTGTATGGTCAATCGCTCTGCCAGACAACCTTCGTGCTGGGGACGCAGCACTGTGTTCAGCTCTGTTGTGGATGTGTCGTGAATGCGAGTGTGCCGCACGCACCTTAGCAATGATCCCGCGGCCCTCGGTTCCAGAGCTCTTGAGCATGATGTTGCGCGCCTGCGTACATTGTGTATACAGGTGTGAGCACAGGCGCTGTGCGAGTCGCTTGGGTTATGCCACAACCAGCTGATCTACAAGCTGATTGCGGTTGAAGCGGGCAAGGCAGTCCCGAGCATTACCAACATCGCATCACGCCGAACGCATGCATCTGTGCTTGTACACGGCGTCAGAAGACTATGCCTGACCAGACAACCTCACGTCGAGCCACGACCGCGGCAATCACATGGTTCGTCGTGCGCAAGCGCACCCCCATTCCAAGGCATGCAAGCAACCTCATGCAGTCGTGCATAAGGCCCAGCCCCACACGCAATGCAGATTGATCCGAGCGCAGGGCAGCAGTGTGGTCAAGTGAGCACGAATGCTCCGGTATGAACAGATGGTCCAGTGTGAACAGATGAGCAGTCATGCACGGGCCCCACCTTGAGGTCTGAGTGGAGCACGCTAGCGGCGTGCATGTGCACCATCGCCTTCGCAATATCCGCGGCCGTCTCCACCACCGCAGGGAGGTTGACGCCCGTGACTGCATACATCAGTAAACCGTGCATACGAAAGCGCCATGCCACATTTTAGCAGCAGCACTGTCTACATCCTGCCTGGGCGTGTGACGTACTCGCATACACCATGACGTACGCACCGGAAAACAGGCAGTACAGGCACACATGGCAGTAGCAGGGGGGCCACATTGATGCAGGCACGCCAGTCGTGTGCACCCGACACAACAAGTTGACACCGCAACTTTTTGAAACAACCGGAGCGTATGACATCCCACCACACCCAATCAGAGTCAGCATGCCCTTGCCTATATGCGTATATGTGCTTGCACACGTGGCAAACGCAGCCTCCGCCGCCGCCCGCTCCACCCCGCCCGCTCCACCCCGACTTACAGTCTGCGAACGCGCCCTGCGTGAGCGCCTCGCGCAGGCTGCCCTTGTCGCAGAACTCCAGCACCAGCCGCACCTCGTAGCTGTGGATGCTGGACTGGGACTGCTGGCTGGCCATCGCGCCCAGGGTGTCCGTGGCGGGTGCGCTCGGAACTGCGGCACCGTCACTGCAACGCGTGTACGCACAGGCAGATGCAGCGGCAGAGGCAAGGGGCGAGGGCAGGGAGGCCATCACTTGGGAGTGGTGCAATGGAGGGTTGCGGTGGGGGGAGGGCATGCAGGACGCATCGGGCAGGCGTCACGCTGTGCATGCATTCCATGCAAGGATTGTGGCAGAATGGCAAACAGTAGCTAGCTAGGGTCACACGCAGCGTCTGGGGTGAAACGCCTGTGGGTGTGTGGGGATGTCGCGCCACTGGTAATTGCCGAAGTGAGTCACTGACAAATGCATTTGCACGGTAATGGACATGGGGGGAAGGGGATGGGGACTGCCGGTGTGCGCGTGTGCCTCACCTGCTGTGGATCAATCGTGGCTCCAGCACGTCATGCTCGCGGTACGGGCGTATGGAGTAGGTGTAGGTGGTGACACTGCAGGGAGGGAGGGCAGCGCACCAGCAGTCAGCGTCAGCACTGAACGCACCCACCACAATCCACAGAGCAGTCATTTTGTGACGCTGTGTACTTGTGTTGCAACCGAGGACAAGGGGGAGCAGGGGGAGCATCGACCGAACGGCAAGCACAGGAGCCCCGTTTACAGGCGGAACCAGTATGGTGGTGGTGGCCGCAACTCACATGTTGGGATGAGCAAGGCTACTGGAGATCGCAGCTTCCATGACAGCCTGCAGGAAAAGCATGACACGGATGATAGACCAATCCCAACCAACGATGCAGCATGCACGGCTTGTGCTGCAGCCACAGCAACCCCATTGGGGCAGCAAGTGCAAACAAAGGTGGTGGTAGCGTCACAGTGAGATAGCGCATATGCTTGGCCTTGCGGATCCTCATGGGTGCTGGCACGGTGCACCCTGGGCGTGCGATCGGCTGCGGCTGTTTTACGATGCAGGACGCAATAACTACAGCAAAACAATAGGGATATCAATAATTGGCCCCGCAGGTGGTACACGTCTTGCATATGGATGAATGGATGCCCATACACGACGCCCATACATGTACGCACCATCTTCTCGCGCTTCTCTGCGCCTGTCATGTTGGCTGGCAGGATCATCGTCTTAATCGCCACAACCTGCGAAGGTCACGCCGACGAACACAGTCTCAGGCCTGGTCCCGCACACACCCGCACACCCAGGACTGGGGGCTGGTGCACGAAACGGCGAGTAAGGGGTTCACATGCGGGCCTGGACAACGGGCCGTGACCAGTCATGGTGACTCACCGTCCCCCTCCATAGGCCCTTGTTGACCTTGCCGAACTGCGCACAATTGCACAAACAGCCGCACACCGCCAGGCCACACAGCCAGAAGCCACAGCGTCACCAATTGTCTGAGCTTGCATTCGGTCAAATGTGCCAGATTCACAGCAATGTGCCAACACACACAGTTTCACAACAGAAGCAATACGGTGGTGGTGTACAGTGAGATAAGCATGTAACTCACCGCCCCCTCTCCAAGCAGCTCGTGTATCTCAATGTGCTCCTGATCCTCCAGCCCCGCAGCAGCATGGTTGACCACACGGCGCATGTCTTCAATGCGCTCTGCATCGCACAATTCACAACAAATTGCAGCATTCGCGGGACCAAGTGCGCCACAGCGACCGTTGAGACCCTTGCGGTTGTCGGGGCACGCTGCCTGCAGCGCTCCCCACCGCATCATTGTAGTACAGGTGCACACAGCATGCGAGGAGGTACCGCACCGCACTGCAAGGTCTGCGGTGACGCTGTGTGACCATGGCATAGACATGCAGGTGGCATGCCGCCTGCATGGCGCTGAACGCTCCAAAATCACCGACTTGCGCCCATGCTGCACGGGTGTTTTTAGCATCAGCACCAGCCACGGTGTGCACTGCGCAGCATACCGCTACTGTATCTGGAAATCGCAAGTGCGGTGCACGCCCCAGCCCACAACAAGGGGCATCATTCACACAGCGCGGCAGGCGACCTGCAGCCCGCAGCAGAGCAGGCGCAGCGTGAGCACGGGAGGGGCGGTGCTCAGTGTTGCTCGCTGGCTCACCTACGGTGAGGCCCTGGCGCGCGGCCTGCGAGGAGGCGAGCGAGCCGCCGGCGCCCGCCGTGCCGCCGCTGAGCGCCTTGACGTCCAGGCAGGCCAGCAGGTTGTACTGGCGCACCAGCAGCGCGTCCATGCGCACCTTCTCCTCCTCCAGCTTGCTGGTGGTCTCCGCCAGGCGCCGGTGGCCCTCCTGCGGTGATGCCACGCGCGTGGCAGAGACCGCATGGCGCGGGTGTGAGTGGTTGCAGAGGTGCTGTGGAGGAGCGCTTGCGGCATTGCAGCGCGTGAGACCGCATGGCGCGGGTGTGAGTGGCTGCGGAGATGCGGAGGAGCGTTTGCCGCATTGAGGCTTGCAGGTACACGTGCAAGAGGGTCGTGTGCACCCCCGGCTACAGCGCTGCCCGTCGCTACATGCAGCCCATGCACGCAGCCCGCTGCATTCTCATTCTGCACTCAGCTTGGCCGCAGCATCCCTGAGCCCTTTGCTGGTGTGAATACCATACTCACGCAGAGCCACTACCCACACCCCCTCGCAGCAGCTACTGGCATGCAAGGTGCCAAGGCCTCACAATGGTGGCTGTGAGGAGGCGCCGCTGGTGGTGGAAGGACAGCATGGCCACGAAGAGCAGGACGGTGATGATGAAAGAGATGATGACGACGGCCGCAATCAGCGGGGCCTTCCAGGAGGGCTGCCACCCATCGCCATCCTCAGGCTCCACCTGACACACATCGCACACACCGAAGCGCAGCACACAGCAGCATTAGCACACTGGAGCAGCACACAGCAGCAGCACCCGCACAGGTGCACGATTGCGGGTGTGGGCGCGCCTATATGATTCAGCAGTCAATGCACAATCCGCCTTGCCATAAACGCATGCAGGGACTGCGGGACCAGGTTATGTGGTTGTGTCCGGTATGCTGCCTGGAAGGGCCTGAGAGCAAAACAGCCAGCCGACAGGCGGCCAAGGACGTGTGCCTGCAGTGTCTGCTCAGCCATGATACATTGATACAATACAGTACTACACGCTTAATCGTCCTCCGGCCTCTCACCCAGAGCTCCCATGTGGCCTGAGGCACCGACACCGGCACGATGACGGCCCGCGAGCGCGTCACGTTGCCGCCGACCTGTGCGATCGGGGCCGTGTACGTTGCGTTGACAGGCCGCATCAGCGCATACATGTAGCCCTGCAGATCACATCCGCATCACGCAGTACACATGCATCACGTTAGCAGTGCGTAGGATTAGCAGCGCATAGACCACGATACCCTAATGCTGCGACCTAAAGCAGCAGCTCGAGTTGCCACCATCCCGCTGGCGGCACATGGCAGCCCATCACCACCCAGGCGTACGTACGTAGGCACCCTTGAGGCTCGGGCACGCTGAACCCAGCCCATTTCCCCTGCAGCAAGAGTACCTTGCTTCGAATCGCTTCCAGGCGCGTGTCGTCGCCTTGCGTGAGCGTCTCGTAGTTGATCGTCATGGTCACAAAGCCCCACCTGTCATGTTCACCAATAGCAGTCTTAAGATGGGGCCAGCAACACAGGCAAGCCAAGAGCGCGGGTGCGCGGGCGCATGCCTGCACTTTGAATCGCGCTGGCACATCATGCGGTACGTCTTCGTCGAGGACGTTGAGTGATGGCGGGCAGCGTGTGGGATTGAGCAGGGGGGCGGGCCTGTTAAGCGGAGAGGCAAGTCACATGACGCAACCTGAACCATGCATACTAGGATGTGACTGCCCATATGATGCGCTCTGGTTGTGAGAAAGGAGCTGCATTGCAGGTAGCAATAGCAGCTGGTATCGCATGCAGGCAAAGTCAAAGCTGGCATGGATGAGGCACGGCACAGCGTCTTACCATGTGGTGTTGGTGGTGGAGTTGAAGCACACGGTGCAGTTCCGGCGACCGGGTGGGAAGCCCGTCGAGTTGCCGTACGAGTAGTCAAACGTGGCGTTTGCACTGGAATTCACTGTACAATAGTGGCGGGGGAGGAACAGGCAAATGTAGGACGTTTCAGCGTGCGCATCGCACGACAGTGGATAGGCAGCAAGCAGCGTGTTGGCGTTCACCAACCATTTGTTGGCCCGTCGGTAGCACATGCCTTTACAGCCCAAAGCTACACTTGGCCCTCCACACATAATATCTCAAGCCGGTGTGACTCACCGATGTAAACGGGCGTGCGCACAAATGCGCCGGTGAAGTTCTGAGGCGTCAAGTAGAATGGACCATTTATGCCCACTGACCCGGATGCGATTACTTGCAGCGCTTGCGGTGCGCGTGTGGGGTCTGTAAGCAACGTCCAAAGCCAGCATTAAACAACAAGCGAACGAGACAACTTGCCAGTGTCTGCAAACTTAGGCCAGCAGCAGCAATTGTTGTGGTGGGGGCAGTAGGGAGCATGGTGGTGCGGCCGGGCTGCTGCGTATTCTGTAGGCCAGTGGCTCGCTGTTTTTGTTGTACAGGTGGAAAGGACACGTTTCTCACAACCACAGCTCCTTACCCGCAAGGAGATCCCTGCCTAGTTGACTGAGGTCGTTGTCTCGCAATGGGTAAATTATACGGTTCTGGCCGAACGGCTGCAGCTGAATGTTGTAGATGGAGCCTTTCAGCGCCTGCACGCAAATCCAGCCCCACGGGAAAGCTGCACAGCTCACAAACTGCGTGCCTTGGGAGCGATACATGCCTGGTTGATGCTGGCCACAGCCAGGCCACACCTGCTACTCGTGTATTCGTTCCAACCAGCAGTCTGGAGCTTGGTCAAGGATGCACAGCAGGACAGGTTCACCACAAGCAATACTGCACGAGGCAAAGCGCATGCAGCTAAATGAACAAGGCTCGTACCTGTGCCATAAGCTGTTGTGCAACCGGAACAAAGCGTGCAGACCAAAGCGGCCAACTGGGGTTCTCCCTAATCATCATATCCAGGGTGACCCCGGGTGTATATGCCTCCTTTAGTTGAATCTGCAGTAACACAACCATGAGCTAAGGGTGCGTTGTTGTGGACACAGCGAGGTGGTGAGGTGGAGGGCACTACTTTCGAAGGTGCCGCACATGTGAAGTGAAGGGGAACAATAGGCAGTATGACGCTTTCTGACCGTGCCGCACCTCAAAGTTCGTGGCAGCCACCACTGCTAAACTCCTGGCGTCACTCTGTCTGCTGTCCGCTGCCGAGTTCGCCGCGGCCACAACGCCCCAGACGCCCAGCCCGACCATAAGCGCAAACAGGGCCAGCGGCACCAAGACTGTGCTGGGATGCTCGCGTATAACACTCCAAGCTTCAGAACAAGCAGCCTGCGCTAGCAAGCAGGGATAGCAGGACACCAGGGGGTGAGAGGCATGTTGGGTGCGCTGAAAAGCAGCGAAACCTGATTGACACACGGGACATGCCGCCAACTACATGAAGACAGCAACTAATGGTGACACAAACCTTGACACGACTGGGGTCTTTGCTCGGATTTTGGGTAGCACAGGGCGTTGTAGGTATGGCCGCCTCAGTCGGTGATGTAAGAACCACTGCAGCATCGGTCGGTTTTGAGCTCTCGGCCTCAGCGGGCTTGCTGCTGGCTGGGTACCCTGAGCAGGCCAGTGGCGTGCCATCCATCACTGTGGAAGCACCACCCACAACGAAGAGGGGGCTGCCGTTCGCTTCTTCGTCAGCAGTTCCGTTTTGTACCGCCTCTGCAATTCGTTTCGTAGCCTCCTCCTTGCGAGTCTTGTTACGCTTCCAAAGCTCCTTATACATGCTGACCACACCTGTGTTCTTAAACGGAACCGCAACGTCAGTCGAAGCACTGGACCCACCCTGCCTGCCCGACTGCGACACTGCCTGGCTGGGGATAGACTTGGACAGTGGTGAGCCAAACTCCGGGCTTGCTGGACCAACAATGCTTGCAGTTGTATGGCCTGTTACTAGCTCCGGCTGGCTTTCCATTGCGCCGTTCCTCGGTGCAACCCGCATTAAGTGGGGGTCGAGAGGAGGGTCCGAGGTCTTTGGAGTCGTGACACTGCAGTCTGGCACCACCTGCCCCGGAGACAGACTGGGTAGGTGTCCGTTCAGCATTGGCGCAAGCCTCCGTCAGGGCTGATAGGTCTTCACGACGCCTGACAAAACCGCGTGGCGCCAACGATCTCAGGCCAGTCCTTGCATGCTGTCGTTTAGACCTGCAAGATACAACATACTTAGCTTAGCAAACGAGCGGTGCGCTCCAGTTGGCCTCCCTTGCTGTTTTTCGCCCAGCCATTGCCGAGTTGTGCCACATTTCGACAAGCTACACAGAGCGTGAAACGAACAAGTACTGCGTGTTGTAGGATACAAGTAAACAACAAGACCGTCGTTCTTGACCATACCGTTTGGCCAGTTCTGCTAGGCTAGCTGAGAGACATGTGACGAGGAAAGCATTTGTGTGAGCAGAACACAAGATATATTGCTCAAGTGCAGCAGCTCAAAGTCTTGTAGAAAACAAGGTTTGACTGTGGAGCATGGCTCCTACCTGGGTTTACGTGCCGGGGGCTGCAACGCGGAAAAATCAAGCGTCACATGGACCCATGTGAGCGCTGCCCGTACAACGCTGCCCGTACAAACTCGCCACCAGCTTGTCATGGACCCGTGCAAATTCATCCTCATTAATTCCGATAGTATTTAGCAATACAGCATTTTGAGTGCTGTCTTGAGTGCGCCGGTTGCGCATGTACAAATGCCTTGCGAGCGTTCGCGCCGACTGCTTGAACGCGTTTACGCATCTCCTCATGTGCACCTCTTCTGGCATCCATCAAGCTGCAGCTGGAAGGAGCCACTAGACCATTGACACCAAATACTTGACCCTGGTGTGCTACGGCTACAGCAGCAGGCAACGTGTGAGGAACGCTCAAGGATTGGTAGCTCAAAAGTTACATGACATATTAAACAGGCAAACAGGAAGCTGTTGTGCATAAATCGTTGGCAGACGCCGAGCACTTGGCCCGCGGTCACTCTTTGGGCTTGACCGTTGCGCACAGCATGACGCCGCAGCCCGCATATACATGTCCCTAACACCAGCGCTCCATAGCTTAGGGTGCTATGATGGAATTATGCCTGCCTCGGGGTGCCGTCTTGCAGCACGGACACCGCAGCGCGTATAACCTCATCGGGATGGACTGCGATAGTCGCACTGCCGCTGCACGCCCCAAACCTGCCTTCGTTGGCAGGCCTCACGAGCAGCTCTGTGTGCCGCAGCTTCAGCGTTTCCGTAAGCCATGCGTGTAGGTCGTCTGGAAGCTCGCCAGAGACCCCCACCGTAGCGCTGCTTGATGCGGCGCGCTGCAATGAGGTGTTCACCACCGCAGCCACCACGAGCTCAATCACTGCGGAACCCTGGGGCAAGAACGCAGCCCAGGCCAGGCTGCTGCTGCCACGCAGCACTGCCATCGCCGTGCAACCCCTGACACGCGTCACCAGCCCATACGTTGATGGCGCCGCAGACGAGCCCGATGCCAGCAAAACGTCCTCGACCAGCAACTCCTGGTTGTATTCCTGGGGCTGCTGTTGCGCTCCTGACACGCGGTCCTTCACTGGTCCTTGCTGGGTGATGCTGCGTGCGTGGTGGTGTCCAAAGCCTCCGCCTAATTGCAGCATGCCGCTGTGCTGAGGCATGATCACGAGCCCATCCGCCTCGCTGTGCAGCACGCACACCCGCCTGCGGTTGGGCTGTGGCGAGCTGGACGCCGCCGCAGGCAGGTCGCCACCGGCATCACCCTCAGAGCTGCGGGCGCCTCCCCCAGCAACATAGTCCTCGCTCGTGCCATCTACTCGCTGCGCAGCTGCTGGCCCCTGCATGCTGCCTGCATGGCCGCGGCCAGTTGTGTCGTTGCCGGGTACGCCGAACGCGCGAAGCACATGCTCGTACGGCCCCGCGGGCCAGTCCCCTTCCTCGCTTGAGTACCCACTGATGCCGGGGTCCGCCCTGGGTGTTATGTAACCCAGCTTGGCAAGTGTTCGGGGGTTGAAGGTGACGAAGCAGGTACCGACTGCATGTCGCAACGGTGTGAACCATGAATCCATGATCGAAGAATGGGGGCACAGGTGTCACCGGCTTGCAAGAGCTGTGCACGTTGTGTGGCGAGGGGCCAGCATGCATGCACGCTTCGGGCTTCGGAGATGCACATATGTGTACCGTGTACGTACAGGTGGGGCCCGCTGTGCCAGTGAGCGCATCATTCCGTGTGGCGCTCCGGCGCTCGCCTTGCTAACCATCCCTGTTCCTTCAACGGCCTGCAAGTGACCTCTACTGCTCGTTCTCGAGGCATCTCACCCCCCACAGACGTGTGCTGTCATCAGCCAGGCATGCCCCGTGCAAAACTCCCCAGCATACATGCATGCTATGGGTCACAGCCAAACATCCCCACCCCCGCACACACGACCCCCCACATGCATGCATGAACAAATTGAACACACCTGGCATCTCCTCCTCTCGTCGGTAACACGGCTTGCTGAGCGTGCCCAGCAGTGACAACGCGACATCCACGTCCGGTGACGTGCCCGCGGGCGGAGCGCCCGACACGATGAAGTGCACCATGTCGCGGCCCCGAGGCACAGCGTGCCAGGCGCGGTAGATCAAGGGCCACTGCCACGCAAGGAAGTCAATCAGGAAGGCGGGGCGCTGTGTGGCGGCGCTTTGGCCTTGGCCGCCGCCCGCGTGCATTCCGCCGCTGGCGCTGGCGCTGACGCTGCTTGCGGTGGCGTCGAGCGCGATCCGGAGGAAAATGCCAATGGCGATGTTGGTACCTGCAGAAATACACCAAATTACCAGGCAAGCTGACAGGCCTGAGTCAACAGGCGGGCAAGTGCGCAGGATGCATGACCGACGGCACGCTGCACATGCACGCTGTGCAAAAGGAGGTCAGGAGCAGAGCAGCCAGAAGGTCGGCGGTGGTTCGTTACACGTTCACAGGCCTGACCCTCCACATGTTGATGCACAGGTCCAATGAGCATGCAGGTCAGCATTCCCAAAACCAAAGCCATTATCTTTGCCCTGTGAGTTGTTCACTTGCATGCTGGGCCGCCCCCACACGTGCTTTCCGGACGATGTGTTCGAGCGATATTTGAACCGGGTGTTGGGCAGTGGGCACTGATGTTGTCACTGAGTCCCTTCCGTGGTGTGCGCGGCTTCTGAAAGCCCTGTTTGATGGCCGCCCATACCGCTGCTATACCTCCTGAGTTTCCTGCCTACGTTGAATACATGGGGTTGCCCAAAGCTGAGCACAGTTGCAGGCAAAAATCTGTCTCTATCTGTCTATTGTCTCTATCTCTACGCGCCATGGCAACACACTGCTCAGGTTTTGCCTGGGCTGCTGGTCATATAGGCGCATCAAGGTAGGATGGTTGCTAGGGACACCCGCGCGCTGCACGAGGCACGCGTTTGCACGAGATGCAATGCGTGGACGGTGGAAGGCGAGGTTCATGAGCTCACTGAATGCACTCACTACAGCTTCATTCACGCCCAGTCTGCTGATAAGTTTGACACTGCCAGCCCGATGAGCACGAGCCCGGCTCCCAGGGCAGGCATGTGCATTACAAACCACCGTTGCGTGCTGCGCGTGCAGTGCTTGATGCCGTGCGGTGTTGTTCAAGACGTGATTAACGTGCCCAGTGCAGCACGCTTATATTCCCTGCATGTGTAGCCTTGTAACGGTGCCTGTGTCACTCGGCGTGTCCAGGGTTGCTGAGTCTCTCTTGCCTTGCCTCCCCAACCGCAAATCATGCCCCCCCCTTCCTTCCGCATGAAAGCCGGCCGTCGGCGGCATCGCCTGAGTGTTCACGGGCTCCCACCGGTGCGAAGACCCAGTGCCGAGATGCCTCGCATGCGCTTTACTTGGTGGATATGACCATTAGAGTCCACACCCATGATACAGTCAGCATTACTTGTGTGAGCCTATCTAGCCTAACGCGGCACAATGTTCCAATGTTCTGTGCATGCGGATACACTGATGCATGCACTGATGCACCTGTGTACTCACATCTTGTGCGCTTGCGTTTAGGCTCCAAAGCGAAGGTCCCGTTGGCCTCTTTCACGAGTACTGCGGTCGGCTGCAGTTTATGGTGCGCAACCTCGCCAGTGATGAGGTTTCCGGGGTCAGGCTGGCACAGAGCCCGCTGCACTATCTCCGCCTTGTCCACACAGACACGCCTGTCGACGCACCATCCACACAGACCGTCCTGCACGCACTCGCCCTTGCTGGCGTGCACTGCGCACTTAACCGCCAGGTGCCTGCAGGCAACGTCAGTTCGTCACGTATATTGACCGCCACGCTATGGTGGTGCTGGCAGCAGTGTGCTAACCCCAGTTGGAAGCATTTGAAGAAGCAGTGCAGCCATTCCTTTGTAATTGGGCAGGCCTTACTTGCAAGTTGCATAGTCGAGCAACGGTCCCTGCGCTTGCACAAGCGCTCGACCGCTGAACAGCTCGTCTGCCAGGCGCTTCCCATCGCTGCCATCGTATGCATAAGAGGCAGAGCTGTTGAGCTTGCCAGACTTGAAGCGTCGGACTATGTGCGGCAGGTCGTCGGGCCTCAACGCTGGGTCCGGAGGCGGGGCCGCGTTCAACATTTCGAGAACAGCTTCTTCTCCTGATGCCATGCTTGCCCTGCTTAGCTCAGCTGCTATCTCCTGGATGATCGACCTATGCTTGCGTGCATGGCCCGCTGTCCTCGGCTTGGCATGGTGTATCACATAGTCCAGGTGCGTGCTGCAGAGGTGCGACCATAAGACCAGGTGGAAAACTACCGACGCAAGCAGGCAAACAACGATAATCCCACACGTGCGCATCCTTGAGTGAGAGGTTTGTGCGGAGGAAACTGAGTATCATACTGTCAGTGGGGTCTTTGAAAGCAGGAACAGCTGTGAGCCAACAGCCTGCTTGCCTTTTTGCAAGCCTGCTGATCAACTTGAATGGTGCATTGCACCCTTGCCATACATGCATTTACATTGAGCGTGGACTGTTTCAGTGCTTCAAAATTGTGCCAGTAAGGGGATGTTCGAGGATGACATCCGAGGATCCACGATTAAACCATCACCTCACCTGCCGATCACCAGCCGATGGGGCGCCAGCACACGCATGCGACATGCACGCCCATGCAAAAGCAGAACGGAGCAGGATGCGGTGCAGCTGGCAAAACAGACAGCACACAGGGGATGGTAGGTGCTGGTGGGACACGCTGGTGGCGGCTGGGGTGGCAGTGTGGCAGCTAAGCAAGCGGCAGAGCGGCCGTTCCGCAGGCTAGCTGGCGTCGACTGATGGCCGGCAACCTGCATACTGTGTGGGCCAGCCTGCTGGCGGTGTGGGGAGGCCTGCGGAGATATGGGGGAGCACGGTGGGCGTGGGCGGACAAGGGTTTGGCTGTGTAAACTTGCATGGCTTGGTTAGCATTATTGTGCGTGTGGACATACCATCAAGCAACACAAGTTCAACAAAGAATCTCTGCTACCCAGGTCTGACAAGTGGCAGGGTGCAGTATGGATTCTGCACAGCAAACCTTGCAGAGTGAATTCATGAATTCCACAATGGTGTTGCTATGACCGTGAGCATGAAACCCCTGTCCAGGTGTCAATGCCGTCAGCTGCATGCATGCAGCTTTCGGTATGGCAGTTAACGTCCTGCATGAAAAGCATGGCAAGCGTGGGTGTGTAACAGGCTTTCACATTGTGGAATCCCTGCTGCATGAAAGGCAACCCTGCCACATGGGGTATTGCGCCACATGGGGTATTGCAAACAGCCGTCATTGGCATGCCAGGCGGCGAAGCTAGCGCACACAGCGTGCCGTTGTGCACACGGTTTAGTTGTTTACGCTACCTTGTCCTCTTTGCCGGCACTCCACCAACTGTCTTTTCCACTCGACTGTGCCATGGAACACCGGCAAATGTGTAGGCACGATTGCGCCTAGACACGATTGTCTGGCACAATCTTGTCCGCCTCAAACCAACCTAGTCAGTCACTGGCCTGCAGGGCGGTTGATTCGGGTTTAGCTTGCAACGGTTGATGCTAGCTGTGGTGCAGCATGACCATGCAAGCAGTAACGGCACGCATACTGTACTGAACGAGTCAAGGAAGCCAACCACGCTTCCTGCAACGCCACGTTGGGAGAATGTACAACGGCAATCAGCCACAGTGACGTGCTGCTATGTGCTTTCGAATCCATTGATCAGCGCTCACTGCTCTATCCTGTTGTGCAGTACCGTGGCGAGCATGCAGAGGATGTGCCGTGCGATATGCGTGCCACGCCAGTTACAACCCACGATGAACCATGGCCCGCCCATATAATTTGCCGTGGGACCAGGTTGATCGGAGTTATCAGTTCATCATGCTGCGGCCATGAAAGGTTGAGCAGATGGTCGTCACAGCATGCAAAACTGTGAAAAGGGTGATGGGAGAAAAGATAAATCGCTGCGAGGAGGACAAGCATGCGAAAAGGCGACACATCAAATACGTAGGAGCTAGTTCTGAAAGAAAACACCAAACGGGGCAGGGTGAAGGTGCAGCAAGTGCCAAGGTGCAAGCAACGGGTGCGAGAGCTGCAATGCGATTTTGGGGTTGAGTTCGATGCGCCTGCTGCATCGCAAGCATTTGGCGATGCATGCGGCAACCAGACAGTCTGTCAGCCATGCATTTGCGGCAACCAGACAGTCTGTCAGCCATGCATTTATGCATTCGGCCACAGCGTGGCCTGTGAGTGTATGACTCATTTCTGCACGGGCTGCCAGGAGCCCTCGTTTGTGGCGCTGTCGATGATGTACTCCTCCTCCACATCCGTGATGGTGGTGCCCATGGGCGCCTTTCCGTTCAGCAGAGCCAGCAAGTCACGCTCCACCTGAGATACCACCGCTGGGTCCACCTGCAGCAAGGCCAGTCCACACTACCATACATGAGCGCCGCAAAAAATACGACAAGCACATGGCGCGCGCTTCGGCGGCGTGAATGTGCAGGTGTGGACCTGGTATGGTGCTCAGGTTCTGGCGTGTCGAGGGCTAGTGAGGTAGCATACGAGCTTGCCTTGGGAATAGGCTTGAAGTGCCGCTGCCGAGCTTTGCGCATAGGAGGCGTGACGCCATCAGGGGACTCCTCGATCTGTGGTATGTCGGTGTGCGGCGGGCCTACCAGCAGGACCTGAAACGGATGCGTAGGCAACGCGCAGAGTGACCATCAGCCTGCTACAATGACTGTTGTGTGGTGCAGGGTCGTGTCCAGGTTAAAACGCAAATACACGAGACAGACCACGAGAGAAACGGGTCGCCCAACTTCTGAGATGGCACGCTGCCTCTGTTGTCAAGGATGGCACATCAAGTACACCAGCAGAGCTTGTCCATGCACACACCTGGCCCACATCTGTGACCTTCACGAGGTGAATGTCGTCATATGTTTTGTACGCCTCAACCACAGTCGGCAAGTTAAGGACCCACACCGGGTAGTCTACGCCCTCCACCCGCAGCTCACCTCTGCGCTCTCCCTCTGCAGATCCACACAGCGAAGCCAGCGTTTGTTGGGGTTGTGCTTGTGAAACAAGGCAGCAGTTGTGCGCTGTGCATGGGTGGGGCAGCGTATGGCAGGGCCACTGACCTCGAAACACCAGCTCCACACTGCCTTGCAAGCTTCTCTCATCGTTCAGGCAACGCCGCAGCCTATCCGCTAGCCCACGGTCCTTCACACGCAACACAAACAGCTCCTCAGTGGTGGAAGCCTCAGCAGCCATGGCTCCTACACTTGCCCAGGCTTTGACATCCGGGCCAGTGCAGTAGGTGGGTGAAGAGCGAGTGAGGGTGGGGATGAAAGGCTCCTGCCTGATGTCATTTATGCATGGATGTTCGCACGCAGTCTTTGATATTCGCGACCTTGCCGCTTGTCCGCCAATACGCCAAGCCCGTACACATCGAAGTACACCCACATAGTCCCCATCCACACTTGCAGTTCTGCACGAAGGCCACAATGCCTGACTGACAACTCTGTGCCACCTGAACTACCATGCCCAACACTACATAAAAAAACCCTGGTCAACCTCTCGGTCAAACAACCCAAGCAGCCTGCGTTAAGAAGCTGCACCACCTGTATCTATGCTTGCACACATGTAGGCGTACACAGCTGCCATTTCACCTGTTGGCGTCTCCCTGCCTTTACCAGTCCCTGCAAGGAGACCAGCCGAAATGGCGACAGGGAGCCCACGAGCGTACAGGCCTGAGGCGCTCAAGGAAGCAGAAGCGCGCATCAGGGCGTTGACCAGGGAGGTCGGTTCTCTCAGAGAGGACTTGCGCAGGGAGGTCAAGCGCAGGGAGCGAGCCGTGGTGCAGGTTCGTATTGCTCATGCTTGCCAGCATCGGCGTCCGCATACTGACAGTGAACGGTGAGCAGCACCTTGAATAACCATGACGTATCAGCACCTTTCATATTGCTGTGCACTTTGTGTGGAAGTTGGAGGCAGAATGTTGCGCTGACACACGTGCTCCGCATTGCCCACCGCCAGGCCCAGGAAAATGAGGAGGCACGGAAGATAGCAGACAATCGCGTGCAGGAGCTCGTGTATGCCAACAAAAAGCTGTCCTCGGAGCTTGAGACACTGCATGAGGCATCGCGTGCAGCAGCGGAACGCGACCGCCGAGCGCTGAGCTCGCTGCGTGAGGGCTTGGCAGCCGTGGAAACAGCGGTCGCCTCTCGGGCGCAGAAAGGAGGCACACAGGTGTGCATGGATAGGGGTGTGTTGCAGTGCTCGTTGGCCACATGCGCCTGCCCTCCCCATGCACCTCCAGCTGCACCGCATGCATCAGCTATGCAGCTGGCATGTTGCGGACCACTAAACGTGCCTTGCCCCTGAAGGTGTCAGAAGGCATATGATGGCAATTTCACAAGCGTGCACTGCTTGGCACGCGGCAATGACTGCCTACTGCAATGGTGCAACAGGCGTTTGGCTCCATGATGCAATGCAACAGCATGCACGCCCTGCAACGATAACCATGACCTGTGCCAGGCATTTGTGCACATACACATTCGACTGAGGTTGGCCTAAGCGTTGCATACATTGCCCCACAGTGATGACCGTATTCATGGCCCTGCTTGCGCAATCATGCTCGGTACCCTGACAGTACACAACCCGCATATAACTTACCCACGCATTGTGCTGTGCTGCAGGTGCGTGTGCTGTATGGCAAGGCGCAGCAGCTGCGGGCGCTGCTGTTCACGCCGCAGGAGCTCCTCGCTAACGTGCAGGTGAGCTGGAACCCCCCAGTGAGACGGCGCTTGCAGGTGCCGCTGCCCATGTGGGTCACCGGCCCCGTGCCCACGCTTGGCCAATCTACCAGTGCATGCATTTCCGGCATGGGCAATGGAGGTTCAGCCGCTCGCATCAGTCCATACTCACAACTGCATACGCAAGGTGCGGGTTTGTTGTACATGGGCGAGCATGGACCTGCAGTGTGCAGCGTGCTGTCTGGCTGTGTGCAGCAGCGTTCACGCGTGTTGGCCTGCGCGCAGGCCATCTCCTCGCTGGTCGCCCCCCAAGCGGACCAGCTCATCACAGACATGCTGGGCCAGCTGGGCGGCCTAGCAGCGCTCCTCACGGGCTCCGCAGGCACATCCCCGCAGCCCGGCGCCGCGCCCGCACACAACACCAATGGCGCCGACGGTGCCGATCACAGGCGCGGCGGAGCGGTGGACTATGCCATCGCCGCCGGCTACCCAGCTGCCGCCTCAGCTGCGCTGTTGGGGGCGCCTGGTGGTGGCAGCGGCGGCGGGGGCGACATGGGCGCGCCGTCGTTCTCAGCGCACATACATGCTGGTGGCATGGACGGATTCGACATGGAGAAGGAGCAGCTGAAGGATGAAGTGGTGCGGTTGACGGCGGAGATGAAACTGCTGGGGGAGCGTGGTGCAGGTGTGTGTGGCTACTGGCATCACGCACAACACACCTGGGGTGGGACGTCTGGGTTGTCTGGGTCTGCACCATACTGCCTGAGCGATGGTGTGTCCGTCTCCTGGGTACGCTTGACACGGGGGGCATACAGCAAGACACTAAGGCAGCCACCTCAAAGGCTGGAGCAGCGCCTCACATACCTTGCCTCCCGCATGCACTGCTTTCATGCATTTTACTGCGTGATCCTGGGCCTCACCATGCAATCATGTGACATGTTCGCACAAACGCCAGGAATGGTGGTGGGCTTGGCAGTTGGCACCCAAAATGTCTCACCCTGAATGTAAACTGTGCCCGTCCCTGTGCCCTGTGCCATTGTCAGTGTGTATGTACGCGTATGCACAACTCATGGACACACACGGCACCTCGCCATCGTCAGGTGCAGGTCCCACCCTCACGCGTCTGCACACTGCATGGCCCCACAGGAACAGATAAGCCTAACTCACACGACTGTGCCTGCATGCCTGGGTGTCGGCGGTGTGTTGCTATGTGTGCGTGCATGTGCAGGTGCCGCCACAGCGACGGCGCTAGAGCTGCAGCAGGCGCTGACATCCTCCCAGAGCGAGCTGCTGCGGCTGCAGGCGGAGGTCATCCACCTCAACGCGGTGCTGCAGCAGGCGCATCGTGAGGCGGAGAGGCAGCAGGACCACGTGCGCGACCTCACAGCCAGGTGGGTTGCTTTTGCGGGGTTGGGGGAAGAAGCAGTGGCAACACGGCAGTACAGAAGGGATGGCCAGGTTTTGACCGGCACTGGCGCGGGACGATGCATCGCGCATTGAGGTGGTGCTTTGCATGAGGCCATATCACTATATCAGGCAAACACTGTATCCACAACCGCCGGTCAAAGCGTGCAGCCAGTGACCCTTGCTCGGTGTCTCAGACTCGCTAAACCTCGTCTTGAATGCTCGACCAAGGCGCCAGCACCCGGAAGCGGCACACAAGTCTTGAGGGGGGCTGGGCAGAGCTAGCAGCACAGACACTATCGATAGTCGCATGTCATGAAGTTATTGACTGGACTGGGTAGCTGCAAATGGCCCCACATGCGGTTGCATCACGCAGTGACATGCAGTGCCTACCACTGTTCTGGTGAGAGCCACCCTCCTTCACGATATCCACCCTGATGATCATGTCGCACCGCACTTGCAGGCTTGAGGCTCAGGACCAGGCCCAGGCCGCCGCCGTCAGCTCGTTGCGCCAGCAGGAGCACGAGGGGCTTGCGCTGGTGGCTGAGCTACAGGCGCGACGCGCGCAGCTGGAGGACGAGGTGAGGCGGCTGGCGCAAGCGATGGAGAGCGCATGCGGCTTGCCTAACGCGCTGGCGTATGCCTGGACGTGCGCTTGTGTCTCTGACGATAGGGGTTGCAACAGGCATTGTAGCAGATCCGACTGACACCAGGACTGACATGTACGAGGGAGAAGAGCGTGCGGCAGGGGCAAGCAAAGCCATTTGACGCCGGTGCATACATGCAAAAGTAGGAAGCAGGCCGGCCAGCTTCATGAAGTGGGTCTAACATTCAACACAACAGCAGATACGCTGCCCTCGCGGCAACAGGCTGGACAGATGAATATCATCGCCCCCCATGCTCACAATATCAGATGTCCAGGATTATGCTGTGTACATATTGTGCCGTTTGTGCGCCATGCCCCCCTCCCCTCCGCTGCCCGCCCCCGCGCCGGCGCCCGGTGTCTGCCCGCTGCAGGTGGGCAAGGCGCGGCAGGCTGCCGCGGCGGCGGAGGCTCGTGCGGCGGGTCTCAAGCAGGAGAACGCGGGGCTGGCGGTCATGATGTCAAGCAAGGAGCAGGAGGTGGCGGAGCTGCAGGCGCAGCTGGCGGCACTGCAGGTGATATGATACGGGGGGGGGCGGAGGGAAGCCAAGGGCTGATGTGAGGCAAGGGTGTTGCATGCAAACCTGGCTCACCCTGAGTCACCCACCCACAAACGCCCATGGTGGAAATGTCACGCATGTGTGTGCGTGCAGAGTGGTGTGTCACGCAAGGGGCTCCCTGCGTATGCATTGCATGCCGTTGTGGGGTTGTGGGCTTTGTTCACAACTGCCATGCGCCTGGTCAGAGATGCGTTTTAATGCTGCAATGCAGCAACACACTTTGCTTGGCGCTGCAGTGATGTGATGCCCATTGCGTAAACTGGCGTGGTGTGTGTGGCACGTGCCCTTGCGTGCGTGCTTCATACCAGGCGGAGCTCAGCAGCCAGCAGGCGGACATCCGAAGCGCGCTGCAGCTGGCGTCGTCGTCCTCCCGCAGCGCTGCCCGCCAGGCGCACAGCCAGGCCACGCACGCGGCGCCTCCCACGTTGCTACAGCTGCCATCCAACGTGCCTCAGCCGCACTCTCAGCCCTCAGCAGGCGCTCAGTGGGCCACCGCTGTGCCCTATGCAGCGCCTGTGGGACTGGCCACCTCGATGGCCCCTGCAGGCAGCAATCCAGTGTACCCAGGCGGTGCACAGGCGTATTCGTACAGAGCCCAGCCGTACTCGAACCCGTATCCAGGAGCACGAGCTAGCGGGAGTGGGCTGACGTCAGACTTGCTGCAGCCCCTGCAGCCAAGCAGCTGGCTGAATGCTGGATCGACGCCGACTGCAGCAGGGCCGGGCGCATCCACTGCATGGCAGCAGCAGCAGCAGCATTCCGGGCCGGGCCCTGCAGGTGATTATGGCGGTGACAACGGCCTAGCGGCGGCGGCGGAGTTCATCGCGCAGCGCAGCGCCGCTGCTCGGGCAGTGGTCGCTGCCGCTGCGGCCGCAACTGCGGCAGGCCAGGCGCAGCCCCCACGCACCCATCCCTCCCTTAGCTCACAGCCGCATCCGCAGCCACACCTGCAGCACCAACAGCAGCCGATCAATGCTGGTGGGCACTGGGCAAACCATCACAGTGATGGCAACGGCAGCCATAGCGCCATCACTGGAGTGGCGGGCGCAGCAGCAGCGCAAGCAGGCCAACTGCCGTCCAGCTCACCCCTCACAAGCGGGCCTGCAAAGCCTCGCGCCTCCGCAGACCAGGGCTTTGGCGCTACAGCAGGTGGGTCGGGCCAGCTGCCTGACCTTCTGGATTAGGGTGGGCTGGCTAGCTGATGAGACTGTCGTGGATCAATTGTCACAACGTTGCGTTTTGCGGTGATTGACAAACACTGTTGTGATGGCTGTTTGAGCATCCGGGGCATGCAGCGCCGGCTGGCGCCATGAAGTGGCATGCTGGCCCGTGCATCACTCTCCATACTAGCCGATGGCTGATCCATGCTGAGTGCGCATGTTGCCGCTTGTGCATGCGCCCAGGTGCCCACGCGGAAAACACGCCGCCCAAGATGCATCGCTTACCAGGCGCCAACGCAGTGACGGCCGGGCCAACAGCAGCCGGCGCCGCCCACCTGATCAAGATGCTGTCTCCACCTCGCCACGCCCCATCAGCGCAGCGGGGGGGGAGCAGCAGGCCGCTGTCGGGCACGGCCCTACAGCCACCCGTGCAGGCGATGTCGCAGCAGCAGCGGCGCGCTAAGCCGTCGGGGCGCGCTGCGTTTGCTTCGCTTCAGCAGGACATGGCCAGCCTTGACGAGGAGATTGCTGACCTGGAGGCCTCACTCATGGCAGCGGCGAAGCGCATGGCATGATCTGAGTGTATAACCACAGGAAGCGACTGAATCGCATGACATGTCTGCATCAAACTCTGCTGTCTGCACGCCTATCGCATGCATGCTTGCAATTGTAGGTGGTTGCTGCCAGCCGGCAAGTGCGCTGCTGTAATGCAAGCTACTGCACGGCAGGGCACTATACACCCGGCAGGTGCCGCCCACGCACCTGCGTACAGGTCGTGATGTGCACGTGACACTGCACACTTGTAACATGTTGTTTCAATACCAGTACTGAGCTATGCGGACCGCATGAGATGCACAGCTGGAGGTGCAGCAGGGACAGCCCCCAGGATTAGAGGAGGCTCGTGTGTGTATACTGTGCATGGATTAGGCGTACGGTATACCGTACTGTGGGCTTGCAACGCCAGCATCGTGCCTGCTGGGCTCTACTAGTCAGTTCATGCCAGTATGCAACAGGCCCTCGTATGCACTCTGCATGACTGGCAGTTGACCCACTGCCATGATTATGCAGCACCCGGCTATGTGCCATCTGTAATGCAAGCGTGCGGGGAAGCACCTGATTTGGTGCTTGCAATGCCACACGTATTAAGAATTCTTTAGTTGTGAATTCAGACTGCAATGTGCATGTCCTGAGCTTCATTGCTGCATGCACGCGTCAGTCCTGCGTGATTGATTGCACGCTGTGTGAATGTGAAACTTTCACAACCAGCCTAGCTGTCTCAGCGATGGCAATCCTGTCACCATGTGGAAGAACACCCACAAACACGGAATGAGGCCCATATCGCCGCATTGCCTTCTCATGCTGAACATGCGATAAATTCAAAGCACCCCATTGCCCAGACCTTGCAGAATAGAACGACAATGTGTTTTGATTATGTTACAAGCTCACAGCATGGTCCGCATTACTGCGGTCAGCCACTCGAAACAGCAACCACTCTCGAATGAGGACAGGACGATTACTGCTTACCAGTTCGTATCCTGGAAGCAGGGGGTTTGTACACGGGGCGGATGTACACGAAACAATACAACCCTCACGCAGCATGGGCCGCCCATGCAGTGCACCAGATCACAGATGGACAGGACCACATCCGAGTCATTCGCCCTTGCGCAAGCCAGGCAGCGGGGATCACCAGCAAAAACGCGCACGAGTTTGGCGTTGATACAAAACGGTGGATCACTGCGAGGGCCCAGGTGGGCGGCACCAGGACATCGCTCTACAAAACCTACGGCGCTCACCCTGCGCACCACCAGCCAGGGGCCGGTGACAGGACAAGAGATCGCCTACTGGCAAGTTCGCTACCCACACAAAATCCGTCCATGCCGTGAAGCGAGACGGCAAGGTTCGCAGCGATCAAGCCAGGTAGTTGGGGATGAAGTTCTGTTGCAAACGCACTCCTATGAATAAACAATAGAGCGCTTAAGCAACCCACTTCTGGGCGGTGATCTCAGCCAGGTCGACGACGCGCTGGCTGTAGCCCCACTCGTTGTCGTACCAAGCAACGACCTTGACCATGTCGTCACCCATGACCATCGTGAGGGATGAGTCGATGGAGGTGGACACGTCTGTGCACTTGAAGTCGATGGACACCAGGGGCTCGTCGCAGACAGCCAGGACACCCTTCATGGGCCCGTTGGCGGCCTCACGGAAGGCAGCGTTGACCTCCTCAGCGAACGTCTTCTTCTCGGTCTGGACGACCAGGTCGACGACGGAGACGGTGGGGGTGGGCACACGCAGAGCAATGCCGTTGAGCTTGCCCTTGAGCTCGGGCAGCACCAGAGCAACGGCCTTGGCCGCACCAGTGGTGGTGGGCACAATGTTCAGCGCGGCAGCGCGAGCACGGCGCAGGTCGCGGTGAGACGCGTCCAGCAGGCGCTGGTCACCAGTGTACGAGTGGGTGGTGGTCATGGTGCCCTTGACGATGCCGAACTTCTCCTGGAGAACCTTAGCGAAGGGGGCCAGGCAGTTGGTCGTGCACGAGGCGTTGGAGATTATGTTGTACTCGTGCTTGTAGTCCTTGTCGTTCACGCCAACAACAAAGGTGGGGATGTCCTTCTCCTTGGCCGGGGCGGTGATCAGGACCTTCTTGGCACCAGCCTGCAGATACCAACGACGCGCGAAGGAGGAGGCGAGGTACAAGGTCAGGGCGAGCCAGCGATAAACATAATTGCTGAAATCCGCAGTTCAGGACAATGCAGGGCAACGGCACTGCTGATACAACAACAGTGCAACTTCCACAACCAGAATTGCAACAAACCAGTGCGTGTTAGCATGCACTGGTCCGCCCTGCCCGAGGATAAGCCCAGCCCACCAACAACGCGAAAGCCCAACCCGCACTCACGGTGATGTGCTTGCCAGCGCCAGCCCTGTCAATGAAGACACCAGTGCCCTCAATAACCAGGTCGATGTTCATCTCCTTCCAGGGGAGGGACAGAGGGTCGCGGCTGGACACAATGGCGATGTTCTTGCCATCAACCGAGATTGTCTTGTCGTCAATGACCTTGACGTCGGCGTTGAAGGTGCCGAGGGTGGAGTCATACTTCAGCAGGTGGCTGGCCTGCTTGACACCGCCGCTGTCGTTGATGGCGACCACATCGAGGAGGGTGTTCTGGCGACCGTGCCAGCAGCGCAGGAAGTTGCGGCCAATGCGGCCGAAGCCGTTGATGGCAACGCGGATCTTCTTCTCAGCGCGCACGGAGACGACCGCGCGGGAAGCCTGCACGAGCGGGCATATCCAGAGCAAGTGTTGAGCGATGTGGTATTCTTCCATCCTTCTGAAGCCAAGATAGGATGCGTTTTCTCAAAAAGCAAGAAAGGCCCAGCTCACCTGAGCGGGCTTCACGCCGGACTTCTTCAGGGAGGCGGAGCTGCCGGTGAAAGCGCTCTGCGGGCAGGGCAGGTGATATGGCAACAGGCAAGGCGAGACCTTGCTGTCCAACAATTCAGAACCTCACGCCTTGCAAGCAGGTCGCTGAGAAGCACCACAGCTGCTGATCCGCCCAGTCTCTCGCTGGCCGCACGCTTCCCGCAGTGCGCTGCTGCCCCTCAGGGTGTGCTGCGAGCCAGGGACGCGCCAATCATACAAGATAAGACCATGGCATCGGGCCAAGATGGGTCCTCCGGCTCGCCGCTGCGCTGCTGCCTGAGAGGCTACCACCCACAGGATATTTTCCTAAGCTGCTGGCGCACCTTCATCGACATGGTCTGGGCCATCTTTGAACAACGGACCGAAGTAAGGTGGTTCGCTCACGAATGGGCAGTGCACTTATGTGCAAAGAGGGAGTACGGCATTCTCCAGGGTTGGGCTTATCCACTTCCAAATGTTACCCATTGCGCCAAATGATCTATGAACCGCGTGCCCGATGGTGCCGGGGCCTATCAGATGGCTGCCGTCTGCCTTCTGGCCTTGAGTGAAGCTTACCTAGGTGCAGGTCATATCATCACGGCGCACGATGAATGGTCGGTCTCGAAAACGCCTGCTGGCTTGCTGGCCTACCGGCAGCCTCGTATGGACTGGGGACGCTGGGCATTCGTACTTTTACAAGTCTCTCTGCAAACTGCAGTGATTTTGGCAGTCAAGCCTCACACATTTCAGCGGGCTACGTTCATCATCAAAAACAAGGGCAAGCTGGGGTTCGACGCTTGCTTGATCAAACTCCTTTGCACAACACTCTAACTTGGCTCTGGGTGAGATGCTTTTGATGTCACTTCAAACCCCTCTTTGAGTGTCATATTCGCACCGTGAGTGTGCGTTTTCAGGGCTGCTTGGGGGCGCTGATGTCGTCATGCTCGTCACTGGACGCTGACAGTCGTTGCTTGAGGTGGCGGCTTACATTATGCGTGGAACAATGGTGCAAGTGATTGGACGCGTTTAGCTGGCATCATACTGTGTGTTGGTCGTTCTCTGGGCGGGCGGTGAATGGCTTCTGAACCCAGCCGTTTGCACACAAACACGGGACACGGTGGCAGGAATAGGACATACTGCAACCCAGTAGCTTTGTGTTGGGGTCCTCGAAACTGCGGCCCCTCTGGTGCCAGAGTGGCGTTGTGATGATGACGTTGACTATCAGAACAGGGGTCGCACGAGTGTCCTGTTTGCTGCCCTGTTTCAGGTTTTTTGCCCACTGCCTGGCTGGCTCCTACGGGCCTGACATAATGTAGCACGGAGATGCAAATACACCGTGTGGCGCAGTCAAGTTGCGGGACACTTATGCAAGCATGCGCGCGCCACGCCCCAGGCATACCGTGCATGGGGCGCCCTGACAAGGCTACTTGCACGGTTCAACAAGCCAACCTGTGACATGACAGTGACAATGCCAGCGAGTCCACTGGGGTGCAAGGGCAGGTGCACACGCCTGCAGGGTGCGTGTGCGCAGTTCCAGGACGTGCACACCTATGCACACAGGCCTGTCTGATGCATCGTGCTGGAGGCCATCAGAACATGCACACACTTGGAGGTGACTTGCTAACGTGTGCGCTGTCAGGAGGCTGACACATGCCCCAGGTGGACGGAGTGCAGCTGCTGCTGCTGCTGCTGCTGCTTGGACTGCCCTCGATAGCGCAGGTGTGTAACTGTGTCGCCACTACGATTGCATGCAACGGCATGCATGCTTGCTGTGCGAACAGCGCAGGGTGTACGCACGTCCTCACTTGTCATAGTGGGACGATGTCAGCAGCCACCATCATCACGAGGTCGCTGCCCAGCCGCTCAAGGTATGCATGATGCATCACGGTATGCACAGC
This sequence comes from Chlamydomonas asymmetrica, assembly GCA_001662385.1. NCBI lineage: Eukaryota > Viridiplantae > Chlorophyta > Chlorophyceae > Chlamydomonadales > Chlamydomonadaceae > Chlamydomonas > Chlamydomonas asymmetrica. The sequence goes on from BDDA01000511.1 coordinate 46,237, forward strand.
ATTTACCCCACATGCAAGTGGTGTGCAGGTGGTGCGTACTGCGTAGGAACGTTATTCTATCAGCATCACTACCAAAGGAGGGGCGGGGAAGCAGTGCGCAACGCTGCACAACACACGCTCACTGTGCTCCATGGTCGGGCTGTTGGAACGACCTGCAGCCTGCAGCACTGAGAAGCGCTGCTGTGTGTGGAGATTGTGTGGATCATGGCTCAAATTGTTGTGGATCGTGGCTCCGATCATGTGTCGGATGTTGCCGCTGCGCATCGTACCATGCAAAGGCACAAGTAAGCATGGCTTGGACCACAATGTTGTTGCAGGACGCTTCACGAACCGCTGCATCCTCTCACACGACCGTGCATGTTGATGATACCTGCTGGCATGTCGCACTTCCACTCTTCAGCTGTTATCTGGAGGATTTGGATGCAGTGCGTTATGCGGAGCGGCTGTGGTGATCCGGGCAGGGTGAGACACGGCAAGACCATGGAGGCATAGGGTGCTGCCAGACACACATATCCAATGCGTGGGGTGCAGCAGGAAGCAGCGTGGCATTTCGAGCGGCGCGCACAGCTGGATACAGCATGCGCCATGGCCAGCTTTGCATCGAATGCCGGAATGCATGCATGCAGCACATTGCCTGCCACCACACTCTCAGCCTGGCCTCCCAATCCACTCCACCACCACCATGCATGCAGCATGCCCAACAGCTGCTCGTCACTCACATGGTGTGTTTGTTTTAATCACCCGTAAGCCTGTGAGCCGGCTGCTGTATCGCAAGTATCAAGGTAAAAAGGTTAGGCGTCGCACCCACAAGCATTAACAAGATGCTGGGCTGGCCCAGCGCTGCGCTCGCTGTGGGTCCAAGCCGCCCTGACATACCAGAAAGTGCTCCAGCGGCGCTTGTTTGCTGGTCCCTGCAAGCGTCGGCCCAGCGCTCCCAATGGTGGCCTGCATATAGCACGTTTCTTGCTGCCTTGCCTGCCTGGTGCTCCCCCAGGCTATTCATGGTGGTGCGTGTGGTGCCTGGGGTCAGTGGCCGGTGCGCAGGGTCAAGCGTGGGCCGCGTGGCAGGGGCGCATGAGACATACAGACAGCGCCGCATACAACGTAGGAAAGGATTGGGAGAGCAGCAGGCGGTGTAAACCAGGGTCTGCTGTGGAGCACAGTAAAGTCAGCGTAGTGTCAGATGCAGCTGCATGACGGGCTGCTGACCGAACTGAGCCACTGTAGAGGCAATGCTTTAGGAACAGTGCAACATGCAAATGGGTCATGCAGCTTGCATGCAGCTGGCGGCTTGCATGCAGCTGGTGGCCAGCAGAGGTCTCTGCAGGATGCACAGGTGAGGGGCAGTGGGAGGCATGCATGGCTGGAGGCCTTAGTGAAGGGGTGCGGCCTGAGGCCAAGTACGGGCTCGCTGCCTGCCCGACCACTGAAGCCCGCTCGCACGCACGCAAGCATGCTCGCAGTGCATATGCGCGATGCTGTGCTGGCACCGAGTACTGGCGTCAGCAGTGCAGGTCCTGGAAAGCTCATGAAAACCATGGCACGCTTCTGCATGCTGCATGGTCTGCACAGCATCGAGCAGGTTTTGACAGTATGTTGGTGTCGATCCACACGTTGTTCCACACCCTGCTCTGGGGCAGTATGAGAGGCAGTATGGGTGTACATCATCAGCATGCACGTAGTACAGGTCATACCTGTGTTGATGCACCATGATGCTTGAGTGGTTGTATTGTTTGTAAAACTGCCATGCACGGCCATGCACTCATGCAAGGTGCGTGCTGCAGGTATGGCACGGGGGGGTCACATGCACGCCAAGGCTTTCCCATCAGGCGCTGTCCCAGCCAGCGTTTCACGGCGTGCCACGCTCGTCATTGTTATTGTTGTATTTAGTGCTGCCTACGCTGTGACCCCTCCGCGCTTGTTTTGCACCTGTGCCTGTCACCGAAAACAGGCCCAGCGCTGGTGCTTCCACCCACTGCCACGTACTCAAAATGGAAACTCACGGTGCTGGCAAGCCTGACTATGGTTCGAGCCACACAGCTAGAAAGGTTGCTTTCCAGACGAACGTGGGCAAATGACACACTGGAATAGACCTGTGCCGAAGGCCCACAGTTTTCCCTTCCGGACGGCAATGCCCATCGGACCAGCGCCGTGTTCTTCAGCAATATACTGCTTCATGCATGCCATATTAATATGCGTTACAGCATCGGTGACGCTGCCCCGTGCTGCTACCAATGGCCTGAAGGATGCGGGCTTGGGAAAAGCACTGGGAAAAGCAAGGCAGTTGGTGGACGCCGCAGCGGAGCTTACATGGGAACGAGGAGGGCAACACTTTGATGCTCCCATCGTGAGTGACTGGGAGTACTTTGTGTGGCCAAGGCGTAGTAGTAGTGCGCCCTGTTGCTCGTCACCGTCGCTCCGCCCATCCACCACGGTGTGTAAGCTGCCAGTAGAGCACGCAGCAATTTGGTTGACCAAGAAAAAGGCGCACAGAAGCCGCTAGGAAGTCACAGCTTTTATGGCCTTGGTGGAGAACGAGTCCGCGCTCGACACTGTAGCACCTGGACAGGAGGCGCGCAAGGCAACGTCCTTGCAGGAGTCACCGCAAACCAAACGGTTGCACGGAGGAGCCACGTTGATGCTGGGTTCGTGTTGGCAGCAGGATCTACCTTCAGAATCGATTAAATACGGGGCAATCAATTGCCCACCGTTTCCGCATCCGTTTGTTGGTGGGTTGGCCTGTTCCTTACAACTGTACACTGGGCTTGGACACGTAGAGCAAGAACTCTACATCGCCATGGTGTGCTTCTTGCAGGCCGAAGACTCAGGACCCCTGCCAGCGCCTCCGTGCACCGCCGCGCAGGACCCTGCCGACCTCCTGCACGTCCCGCACACACCAACAGCACAGCACCCGACCGTGCGCACGCGGCTATTGCAGCTGCCTGACACCCAGCAACGTAGGTGCAACAGTACATGTTGTCCTGATCGTACACAGTATGCCAATGTGCCAAAACCTAGGCACAGGCACTAGGGTTTGGCGCGCCACCGGGACGCAATGAAACGATGCGGTGCCGACAGGACCATCAGCATCTGCCTGCCCTCAGCATTGTCGTGCATGCCTGCACGCCTGCATTCATGCACCTCTCAACCTTGCCGCCATGCAAACCAGCGCAAGCATACATGTGGATGTGGGTGAGTCACATGGGCTGTAGTATGACGCTTGCCTGCACCTTGTCCTTCAGGTGGGCGAGACATGCCTTCACCAGAGCACATACAGCGGCACCATGACCCACGCAGCAAACGCAAAGGTGTGCACCACACACATTTCACCTCGCCCGCCATCATCAGGTGCAGCCTCTATCCCTACACATACGCTTATGCACACTGCATGGGCCCACAGGCGCTCCTCCTGACACACATGTAGGTCACTGGACACACACCGGTAGTTAAGGACTATGCCAGGGCAGCATGCCATACTGGCGCATGAATTGAAGCCGATGTGCCGATGCACGCCGAATGCATGCTGACAACCTGCCCCCCTGCTTCCATCCACCCACCATCCTTCTGCAGCGGATGCTCAGCAAACTGACGCAACCTGCCAGGTGGCCATCACGGGGCTTGATGATGGCGGTGCCTCAGCCAGCGAGGCGCCGAGCAGCCCGCCAGCACGCCTGCGCATCACCTGCACGGTGGCGCCTCCGCTGGCAGCGACGACATGGCAGCCCGAGGGCGTGGCTGTGATGTTGGGAGATGGCATGGCGGCAATACGTGATGCCGTGCTGATTGGTGAGCACTCAGCGGGACCTCTGGCTGGTGGATGGGTGGAGTGCTTGTTCGTGCTGCTGAGCTGGCCAGGGCAGCCGCGTTGTTGAGGCGTGGGAGTGAAGCAAGGCCTGTGTTGTGAGGCTGAGGAGCATGCAGGCACACAACTTGCCTGCCAGGCCTAGCTCAACAGCAGCTGCATCAATTCTTACGCCTGATGAGGTGCCAATGGCTGCAGTCCCGCTGCATAGGCAGGCGCCAGCGGCAACACCCAAGCGCAAGTAGACGGGCTCAGGGTCCGCGTGCTACCTGCCACTGCATCAGATGCTAGGTTCAGCTGCAATGCCTTGATCATCGCCGTCAGACCCACCTTCACACTGCAATGTATACAGCGTACTGCACACATGTACTGCACATGTACTGCACATGCTTGGTCTGCAGGCGTTCAAGTTGTGAACACTGCCAGCGGCAGTTCCGGCAGCGCACAGGGCGGCAACAGCAGCGCTGTCGGCTACTGGTCCGTGGTGTTCCTGGCAAGCAACTTCACCCGCCTCACACTCACAGACGTCACGGTAAAAGACATTACAATACCTACACTGCTGCAAGCGTCAGCGGCACCAGACAGCGGGCCTCTGCTGCGCGTGGTGGGTGCCACGCTGCTTGTGGTGCGTGACGCTGCGTTCAGCGACGTGGTGGGTCTCGGGGGGCCGGTGCTGAGCATTGACCCCTCATCCGCCCTTCACAGCGGTAGCCTGGCTGCAGGTGGGGCTGAGGGCATGGGCGATACCAGCAGCCCTGGCCAGCCCGAGGCGATCGTGGTCCGCATGGAGAACGTCACCTGTCAACGAGTGCTACGGGCCACACCTGATGGCTCGAGTACGGATTACCCCCCATCACCCCCACCACCCCCACCACCTACTGATGAAGGTGATATGGATTATGATAATCCAAGTACACCACCCACTGATGGCGCGGGTGTTCAGGGCTGCTCAGCCTGCTTCAACCTGCATGGCGCGTTGATGCTGGGCGACGGCTCCTGGTTCCGGAGCTGCGACTTCTCCCTCAACGCTGCCACCTGCGGGGCCGCGTTTGCAGTGGGCAGTCTTGCACCGAATGCAACTTTTGTCGTCACAGACAGCCGCTTTCAGAGCAACAACGCCACCAGCGGAAACGGTGGCGTGTTTGTGGTGCTGGAGGTCCCATCTGGGTCCTCAATGATTTTCACCAACACGACCATAAGTCACAACACCGCAGTTACTGGTACCGGGGGTGTTGGTGAAATCACCTCATTGCATGGGGCTTTCACGATTGCAAACGGCAGCATCATTGACCATAACAGTGCGGGTGGCCAAGGCGGTGCGTTCATCACATACAGCAACCTGACAGGCCTCTTCAAACTCTCAAGCGGAAGCTCGGTGTCTTACAACACCGCTCACTCTCTTGGCGGTGGAGCGCTGGCAGTGTTTGGAGATGTTGGGCTGCCGCCTGGCACCAACAGCGACTTGAGCGGCAGCGACACAAATAGCAGCAGCTCAACAAGCAACAGCCGACATGTGGCAGGATCCATTCTCATTTCCGGCGCAGGCACCAAGATGGATGGCAACGAGGCCCAGGATGCAAACAATGCGACTAAGGGGGGCGCCATTTACGTCGATGGGCACGTGCATGGCCGCGTGGCGGTACTAGATGGTGGCAGCTTGTCCTATAACCACGCTGACGGTGATAGCAGTGGTGGCGGCGCGGTTTGCATAGTAGGCACACTCACTGGCACAATTGAAATCAGTACCAGCGGTGCGGGGAACAGCTCCATGGAGCGCAGCGTCAACGCCACTTGTGTTCACGGCAGCAAGATGGATGGCAACGCAGCTAGCTGGGGCGGCGCTGTTTCAATGGCGTCTATGCGTGGGGGTGCACGTTTCCTTGTTGTGGGGGCAGGAAGCAGCGCATCCCACAACATTGCGCAAGAATCTGCAGGTGCGTTGAGTGTCGGGGGTTCCTCCAATATGCACATTGAAATCAGTCATGGTGCTCGTGTCAGCTTCAATGAGGCCCGCTCGGGGAGCGGTGGGGCCATGGCGTTCGGATCCATGACTGGTGGAGTGGTATTAGTTTCGGACGCGGCAGTCATTGAGGGCAATGTTGCTGGCCAAGGAGGTGGCTTCTTGGCTGGCTTTACGGCGTGGGATACGTCATCATTTACGATCACCCGTCGCGCCCGCGTGCTACACAACTCAGCCGATGATGGTGGCGTGGCTTCGTTGGCGGAAGGCGGTTGGATGTTCAGTGACAGCAAGCTGGTGGTTTCAGATGGTGCCGAGATCACCAACAACTCGGCCATCACTGATGGCGGTGTGTTCTTTTGCAGTGGCGAATTTGAAGCCGGCAGCAGCCTGATAATCACCAACAACAGCCTTGTCGCAGACAATCATGCGCTCAACAAGGGCGGGGTGCTTTCCGCATCCGATTTCTACGGCTTAGTTGGCGTCTACAACAACTCGGTCATACACGGCAACGGTGCGGCGCTGGGCGGGGGCGGTGTGCTTGCGACCAACAACGACTTTACTGGGACGATTGTGATTGCCAACAACTCCACTGTCGCTTACAACACCGGTCTCAATGGAGGTGTCATTGCCTCAGCTTTGGGGTGTGACGCTGACATCATTATCACCAACGGCAGTTCGATCAACCACAACACTGCCAGCAGAGACGGGGGCGTACTATCATGTGGCGAGGCGCTGACGGGGCGCTTCATCGTGACTAACGGCAGCTCATTGAGTCATAATGTGGCTGGGCGGGATGGTGGCGCAATACACATCAGCGCCGGCGTCTACGGCACAGTGTTCGCCGGAACAACAATGAGAAACGTGTCACGCTTTTCAGCTACAGACGATGCAGCAGGCGCTGTGTCAAACACGACATCCGCTGGCACCAACTTCGGTGTCAGTTCTGGAGCCGCTATTGCGGCTGGCCACATGGTATCGCTAGTGGGCAACATCGCAGGCCGCTATGGGGGCCTGACATGCGCCAACGGCGTTGTTAATGGAACAGTTATCCTCTCCGGACATGGCACAAATATTTCCGCCAACTCGGCCGGCAGCAGCGGTGGGGCTGTCTACGTTCAGACACTGGCTGATGGCGGCAGGATTGAGGTTTCGGAGCAAGCCACTGTGTCTGGCAATGTTGCTGGCGAGGACGGTGGGGCTTTTGCCATGGAGTACATCTATCCTGGTGGGCTTTTCCTGGCATCAAACGGGGCCTCGGTCACTGGCAACCAGGCAAACAGCGGTGGTGCGCTGTACGTCGGTGACATCCGCGCTGGCGCCCAGATCATGATCCAAAACCACACAGTCTTTGCTGACAACGTTGCGTTTGCAGATGGTGGAGCGGTCTCGGTGTTGTTCCTTGCTGGATTGATCATCGTTGATGAGCAAGCGCAGGTGAGCAACAACACTGCGCAGCTGAGGGGCGGCGGCTTATCCGTCAGCACCATGAGGCCTGGCAGCCTGCTGGCGGTGCGTAGTGGTGGGGAGCTCAGCGGAAACCTCGCGCTCGTGCAGACTGGCGGTGCCATCAACGTGGCTGTGGCGGCTGCAGGAAGCGTCCTGGAGCTGACAGCGGCTGTGTTTGGCGCTGCTGGCAACAGCAACAGGGCGCAGCAGGCAGGCGGGGCGGTGTATCTGCAAGGGCCTGCGGTGCCACAGACGCAGCCATCTTCAGCTGCAACGTTGGTTGAAGCATTCCTGGCAGCTTCACAACCTGCCTCACGTTCTGCCCTGCTGGCAGCAGGCAACAACACATCTGAGGTTGGTGCTGCTGGCTGGCCCGGCGGTGGCGCCTCAGCACTGCTAGTGCTGCAGCGGCAAGAGCTGCCCATGCTGGCGGCAGCTGCAGGTGCTCAGGCCAAAGCACGGACCCTGCCAGCGCGGGTGATTGTAAGTGGATGCGTGTTTGAAGGCAACGTTGCGCTGCATGGTGACGCAGGGGTGGGTGGCGCGTTGGCGTTCACCACTGCTGCCGCTGCTGTAAACAGCGCAGACAGTGTTGTTGGGCTGCCGTTGCCGTCATTAACAGTCAACATCACAACGTGCAGCTTCTCAACCAACTCTGCTGCAAACGGCGGTGCGGTTGCTGTCAGTGCTGAGCGCATCACTGTGCTTGCAACAGCCTGCACCTTCAACAACAACAGCGCTCAAAGCTCCAACAGCAGCAGCACCGTCACCACCACCATCACCAGCAGCGTCGGCAACGGCGGCGCGGTCTACGTGGGCGCAACGTATGGATTGCTGCAGATCAGCCAGAGCACCTTTGTCAACAACACAGCGGCAGGGAGTGGTGGGGCGGTGCATGCAGCGCGATCAGCGCATGTGGAGATGGTAGGTGTGACGATGACTGGCAATATCGCTCAAGGGGGTGCAGGCGGCGGACTCGCGGCGGTGGCATGTGGCTTGCTGGAGGTGTCAGAGTCACGCTTTGTGGGCAACCGAGCTGCCGTCAGAGGTGGCGGCGTGGCGCTGATGGGCCGCAGTGTTACCTTGTCGCCACCCGGCATCTTCGCCCCTACCGGAGAGGGCAGCAGCGGTGGCATGGCGCTACTCCACAACTGCACCTACACAGGCAACATGGCCGGAGCCGCGCCTGGGGCAGCCGCTTCTGATGGCGCAGCCGGTGTAGGTGGTGGCTTGGCTGTCACGGGAGCGGTGTCGGTACTGCTTGATGCCTGTGCCTTTGACAACAGCAATGATGCAACGGTGGGCCCAGTGGCAGCGATAGAGACTCGTTGTGCCATGGGAACGGTCAGCGCTGGCACCAGCCGCAGCGCCAACAGCGCGCAAGCTGACCTGGGAGCACCGACAAGCACTGGTGCCGCCAGCACTTATGTTGGCAGCCTGAGCCTGCAATGGCAACTGACAAGCAGTGCGTTGGCGGATGCCGCTAAGAGGTTTGGCTGCTGGCCGGTTGTGGCAATAAACTTGCAGGTGAGCTGCTGCAACGTGTGGAGTGGTGTGGTTGCATTGTGCGGGCATACATTGCGTGGAGCAGTTCTGTTGTGGTGCCGTGCTTACACGGTGATGATCACTGCCCATTGGCGATTTAGGTCGTGCATGTTTGGCAATGGCGCTTGCTTCATGCGTTCTTGATGCGTTCGCATCCTGCAGGTGGTGATCGGCGTGTCTACGCCCACATCTCCACAAGCACCAGCCTATGCTGCTTCAAACCTGGTCTCCCTGCCGCAACAGCCGTACGGGGTGATCCTAACTTGCACCAACGCCACGAGCATTGATCGAGTCTCTCTCAACGACACAGGTGCTGATTCGCCAATGGACCTCCCGTTTGTCGTTTCCGCGCAAGCGCCCCTAGATGCTGCGCTGGGCTGCTACATACTAAGCGCCGTCGAAGCAGATTCTATGGACGGCTCAGGCGGCAAAAAGCCATTGATGCGCTTACAAAGCACCCTGGCGGGCGCATGCAGCGCTACATTGCGGCTCGCTGGCTCTGATAACGTACATGGCGGCAGCGGCATCTCCCCAGCTGAGCTTCAGGACGCGTTCATTGCGAGCCCCAGCGTCATGATGCTTGCAAGGGCTGCTTGGGCTGGGCTGCGTCTGGAGGGGGGCGACTCTACGCCTAGCACAACGCCTTCTCCAGGACTGCCCTGGAACCTCACCCTGCCCCTCAACTCCACCGTCAATATCACTGCAGACCTGCTCACGTTTGCAGGCTTGAGAGTGAGAGGTGAGCGGGAAGTATGGATTCCAAACACGCTGTCTCACACTAAACCCTTAGCCCTGTGTCTGCGCACACAGCATGGAGTGTACAATGGCAACTTAGACGATGGGAGCATTGTGAGTGCGGTTTTTACGAGCATGAAAAATTTCTTGACATGTGGGATGGCTGCTGGTGCAAGACAACAGATGGTGCTTTGCTTGCTGCTGTGCTGTGTCATACAGGACACGCACCCATCAACGTCAGCATCCGCGTGGCGCCAGTGGTGGGAGCGATCTCCGCCTATCCCCCCACGCTGCTGGGTGGCTTGGTGGCGGAGGCGCGTGGCGGTGTTGCCTCATGGTACAACCTCACGCTGAGGGCGCCGCCAGGCCTGTACACGCTGACGCTGGCGGCGGCGGATGCAGCGGCTCAGGCGTACCTGAACCAGCAACAGGTCAGGCCTGCAACCAAAGCACAGGCGGGGTCGGGGCTTATATGATTCCGACGCCACAAAGACCATGTCATGACGGCACCATGCAGGCATCGCGCGCAACACTGGGTGATGCGGTACATGGATGATGACCTGTTCTGTTCAGCATTGTGTTTGTACCATTCAGATACATGCCACTGGATTAACTCCCTCCTGGCTACCCTCACCACCCAACCCCACAAGATGGCATTCACAAGTCTTGCACTCATACTTACAATTCTATGGTCTCTCTGCTCGCAGGTTCGCCTGGTGCCGGCCACAATGCGTGCATCCCCATGCGCGTTAGGCCAGGTGCCGCGTGGCAATGGCGGCATTGCATGTGAGACGTGTAGCCCACACACGTATAGCCTGTGGCAGGACCCGGCCTGGAGCACCCTGTCGCTCAGCACAGCGGATCCTAATGCAACTGCTTACACATCGCTTTCGTCCCTTGGTTCTCCATTGAGTGGCAGCTTGGCGGGTAGTCGCCGCCCGGTGGGGTGCGAGACCTGCCCTGCAAACGCATTCTGCCCAGGTAAGGGGATGGTCTTAAGCAGTTCCGGCATGTGTGCTGGCTGAACGTGGATGGAGCCAACGCCATTGGGCAGGGTGTATTGCGCAACATGCGGCAGCGGGCACAGCTGTCTGTGGCTCATCAGGTTCCGCTATGAGAGCACTGCAACCAGTGCGACTTGCATGTTGCGGGTTGGTGCCTGTGATCAAAGTACTACGTCGCTAGGTGATGGCGGTGGCTATGGTGATGGCGGGTTCACAACCTCTCATCCTTGCATGTTGCCTGGGCAGCCGGTTGCACACGTGTGTGTAAAGGATCCAGCTTGACCTGCATGGTCCTGCCCTGTGTGGACGGACACCTGCAGGCGGTGCGGTTGTGGTGCCCTCACCCGGCTGGTGGCATTCCTCACCCAACTCTACGCAGCTGCATCGCTGCCCCAACCCTCGCGCCTGCACTTGGGAGGGCCGATCTGCCGCCCTGGCTGCATGCCAGCAAGCATGGCAGGACAACATCACGTCATCATCCATTGTGAACGGTCTCCCACCAGTCGCACCTGCGGGCGCGGTGCTATGTCCATTGGGTGGTGCTTTGACCACCTCTGCCCCTCCCCAAGGCAGCACATCAGTTCCAAGACGAACCGCCATCGCCACCCTGACACCCGCAATGACCACCTATGTAGAGCTGCAGTGTGCAGAGGGCTACACAGGTCCGCTGTGCGCTGCCTGCCAGCCTGGGCGATTCCTCGCATCCGACTTTGAGTGCAAGCGGTGCGTGGACTCAGCCGCAGCCAATGCCTGGCTGGGTGTGCTCTTCCTCGTGGGTGGCATACTGCTGGTGGGGATTACGCTGGTGGTGACGCTACACGATGGCCATGCACAGAACTCACAGAAGCACGCTGGTCCTGGTGCATCAGATATCCTCAAGGTATGTTGTGAAGGGGTGGGTTAAGGCTGGGTTTGTGGTGATGTTTGCGGCATGAGATGGAGGCTTCGGGGTCGCAATTTGTCTGCATGTTGGGCGCGCTCACATGCCTGACTGATGTCAGACCAACGTGCCTGCATGAGCCTAATGAGGTAAATGCACACCTGCTTGGCATAGCATGCTCTGATTGACACCTGCACGCTTTCTCCCTGTGTGCAGGTGGTCATTGTCCATGTGCAGTACCTGATCATCATCGTGCGCCTCAACATCCCCTGGCCCGCATCCGTCACACGCTTCGCGTCGGTGTTTGCGGTGTTCACTGGTGCTGAGAGCTTTGTATCGTTCAGCCCATCCTGCGTGAATTTGTCAGGTGCGGTCACTAACTAGTGTAATCACATGATCGTTTACAGGCAATGGTATTACGTTCTGTGATTCCAGGCGGTGGAAGGGTGCCAGGTTAACGGCAGAGAAAGCAGCCACACGGTTGTTGGGTGTGGAATCGATGTGTGGAAAAGGGCTATTGGCTGAATTTTTAGAATGCACAAGTGTGCCCTGCATGTTTTTGGTGGTGAGGATCAGCAACGCTCGAACGTTAACACGCTAGCTAGCTGTGTCATCTGCCCTTGCGGTGGCCTTGCTAGTGTGACGGGAAGTCCCGTCGCTTCTTAGAGGAAACCCACGTGACATGGCTAGAACATCATGGCAAGCCCACCTCTTTGATGCATGTCTGTCAGGTGTGCATGTGCTGCGCAGGGGACTCAGCGTGGCAGGCGCGTGCTCAGCTGATCGGTGCGCTGCTCATCCCCGCGTTCGTCATGTTGGCGTGTGTGGTGCTGTGGGCGCTCAACTCGTGTGTGGCGTCCTACATCACCCGCACCAAGGCGCACACAACTCCCGCGCCAGACAAACTTCTCGACATGCAAGGCTCAGACGTTGAAGTCAGTGCTAATACCAATTCCGATGCGATTGCTGATTCGAATCCTCGTGCCAATGCTAGTGCTGACGCTGATGCTGGTGCTAATTCCAGCGCTGGTTATGGAGAGAGTAATTTTGGCTCGTGCTGCACTTGGGTGTCTGATGGCGCTGGCGAACCTACTTGCACCACGCTGCGGGAGCTCTTACGTGTCAACACTGCGGGCGAGGCTGGGCATGCTGGCCCTCGCACGAGCAATGGTGGCGCTCCACCTCTCACCCGCAGCGTCAGCGTCAGCACCTCTACAGCGCCATTCGACACGCCCCTCTCGTCACCCAAGCATGCCGTTGACGGGGAGGTATCAGACACACCACGGCCAACAGCAGCGACGACGGGAGCACACCATCCCAATGCTCAGTTGCCGGCTAAGCCATCTTACGCGCCCTATGCACCTGGCAGCTCCCATGTGATGGATGGTGCTGCTGTCAACATCAGCAATGCAGCCTCCACAGATTCTTGCAACGTGTGCCTCACAACCGGGACCAGCAGCATAAACCGGCTGCACAGTGAGGTCATGCCAGTGCAACAGCCGCTGCCCGTGCCAGATGGTGAGGCTCATGACCGGCCGACCGCGCTGGATGCGGCTCCGGATTGGCTGCAAGCGCCGGCTGAGGCTCAGGAACAGCTGCATGCAGTCGTGGGTGTTTCGTTGCTATCGAGGACCTCTGACGCTGCACATGAGCAAGTCAGCATGCATGGCCTTCCTCATGGTAGCAGCAGCAGCAGCGGCGCTGGCAAGGTTGGAGTGCTGCACTCTGCAAGTCTGCTGTCAGGCATGGCGGTGCCGCTGTGGCGTCAGCTGTTGCTGGTGGTGCTGGTGTCGGTGTTCATCCTGTACCCAGGCCTGGTGAACGCATCGTTCAGCGTGTTCGCGTGCTACGCTGTGGACACTGGCACGGGGGCACACCGCGAGAACCAACAGGTGGGGAGGTTGTGCAAGCTTGTGTGTGAATGGGCACTGACTGGTGTTGTGGGTGGTTCCGGGGTGATACATGCCAAACACTGGGCGCACTCGAAAATCGCCAGGGTGGCGCAGGCAGGCAAGTTTTACCGGCAAATCCGCAATCGTTGTGTGACCCCGACTGGTAATAATGCTGCCGCCTACTTGTACACCACAGCCTGAAAAAGTCTGAATTGTGATCAAGTTCCGGTGCTGTGCATGCCACAGGCGACCTGGCCTCAGGGCTACTGGGTGCGTGACATGACCCAGGAGTGCTACACGGGGCAGCATGCAAGCGTGTACCTCCCGCTAGGCATTGTGGCGGTGGTGCTGCTGTGCGCCGGACCGCCCCTGCTGAGTTTTGCGCTGATGTGGAGGCTGCGTGATCGCCTGGATCGGCCGCGTGTGCTGCGGCAACTGGGATTCCTCTATCGCAGATACAAGTGGGTCGCTGCTGCCTGTCTGGTGCTACTTCTGATTGCTGCAGCCCATGCAAGGCATACATGAGGTGCTGTCAACCTGTTGGCTATTTGTGTGCGAGCTCACGAGTATGCATGACCCGCTCACACTCCTTGCATGGCCTGCAGCCTTTTCGCTAGTGGTTTGCATCCATGCAAAAACGAGAGGGGCACACAGGCAGTGGTGCACGCTAGGGTGCATGCACTAATGTAATCACATGCATCCCGAGTTACCCAGATCTTGTTTTCTCAGAGCATGTTAAGCACATCTGGTAATCTGGCAGGCATGCTGATTGACCACACATGCACTGATGCATTCGCGCTGCCTGCAGCCCCTCGCGCTGGTGGTGGGAGAGCGTGCTGATGAGCGAGACGGTGGCGCTGGTGGCCGTCAGCGTGTTTGGCCGCACCATGTCACCATACCGCCAGGCGCTCATCTTGTTGTCGGTGCTGGTGGCCATCACAGTGTTCAACATGAGCTGTGGGCCGTGGCTGCATAAGCTACTGGTGAGTGCGGCGGGTGGTGATTTGCTCACACATCTACACATGCGTGCATGTGCACGGATGCCACAGCGCCTGCTTCCTACAACCAACCTGCCTTCCTTTGCAAGTTACTGCGTGAGCTGCACAGTGTGCTGCGTTGCACGCCTTACCCTGCTTTCTTCACATGTCAGCACCTCGCACTGCCCAGTGTTTGCTGTTTGAACTAACCGGCAGGCAGCTGTGTAGGCTGGGGTTCGTTGCGTCTGTCAACTGACACGGGGCATCTCTTCTACTCGCCGTCGTTGCGTTGCAGGCCCTGATGGAGTTTTCCTCGCTGAGCGTGTTGACGCTGACGGTGGGCATGGCGCTGTTCTTCCTGGAGCTACCGGAGGTTATGACGGCAGCCTCCAAAACCAAGGTGCGTGCTGGCAGCATGACCCAAAACCGCTGCATTGCTGGAAATCCAACGCAAACCATCCTTCAAAATGAGGGCCGTTGCGCGTCTAGACAACTCTACCTGCTGCATAGACTTCGCGTTGTCGCCCGCACTCGCAAGCAAGCTGCCGAAGAAGCAACGCAGCCATGCGTGCACTGTGCGGGAGCATACCAGAAGCGTGGCTACAGTTGTGCACAATTGATTACCAATATCTTCTGCATGTGTGAGCGCTGTGCTTTGGCGTGGCTGTCTGAGTTCTGTCGCATGTACCCCGCCCATTGCGACGTGCGTGCGTGGCGTGCGTGCGCAGGTTTCCCAGTTCGCTGTAGGCGTTGCGATCATCATCATCAACACCATGCTTTTGGCATGCTTCTTGGGTAAGTAACGGTTATTACTTGGGATGTGCATCGAGGTCTTGAGGTACTTGACAAATGCAACACACACAGAAGTACAATCAGGACATATCTGCTGAAGTCAAGCACTTTGCGTGCATGCATGTTGTTGTGCCGCATGGGCCCTGTATCTGTGAATGTGGACAGTGTAGACAGTGCCTGCCTGTGCAGCCGCCTGAGTGGCCCTTGTGCATTTGCCTGCATGCTCCGCTGCAGCTGCCATGGTGTACAACAGCCGCCGGGCGATTGGACCGCCCGTTCAGAGGTCGATGAAAGCCATCGCCGGTCAATGGAGGAAGACCACTGCCTTGATGTCACACCAGCGCAGCCGCACGTAGCACGCACATAACATGGTTACATGGCCCTGTCAATAAGAGGGCCAAGCCTGTGTGTATGTCATGAGTGGGGTTTTCGCCTCTGAACTGCCTCTTAGGTGAAATAAACTGCACCGTGAAGCAACACTCTTGCTTCCGGTGCGAAGCATAATCGCTCGGCAAGGGACCACGCTGCACAGCAAAGCTTGGTCTATGAGCACTGTTGCTACTGTTGCATGGGCTCCGAAAGTCATTTGCTTCAATGGCATGGCGAACTGTTTTTAAAAACAACAGTATAGTTTATTTGTATTAACTGTATTTGTGGTGCATGGGAGTTTTGGACTGTATACGTGTATGTAGCTTCAGTACCTTGGGGGCACGGGGTCAGCATAGGCATCGTAGCTGCAGCTGTAAGCAGGGATTGATCTTCACCAGCAATCTGCACTTCCGCTCGGGGAAATTCCAGTCAGGGGAAATCCGTCGAAACCCTAAAACCCTTTTCCCAGTCCTCCCAGTCCAGCTGCCTCATCAAGCAACTCAATGTGACTGCAGTACTCAAACACCAAGCTTACTCTAGCGAAGGCCATTCCAGTTCATTTAGCGGGCTTCCATGCTGGTGGTGTCTGTGTGGTGTCCCTTACCTTGCATCACCGTTCCAAGGGCAGCGATGCCATCGGTACCAGTGACATACTCGTCAGTGATTCTTTGTTGCTTCACGCTGTTTGTAGTGCTCATACAATGCTCTACAGCTGTGCTGTTGCTTGGCCAAGCTCAAGCTCGCAACATCGTGAGGAAGGGTTCAGGAAGTTCAAAGCACAGAACGGACGCAGCTCGCACACAGTTGGGACACCAAGGAAATCGCAGTCACAGCCAATCTCTGGTGAGAGGCCGGGTGTGCTCCTGGGGTGTCTTTGTGCCTCCGCTAATTGCTTGCAGAGCGGCGCGTCACGCATGGGCACTTCCGCTGAGGACAACAACACGCAAACCTTTCATCCATACATTCATATGTTATATGTATGCCTGACCCATCCAGAGTATCCTTCGATCCACACAGCCCCGATACACCCTGCACGAGTGTGGCTGAATTGATGGGGGCAGAGTGAAGCTAACCAGAACACATGCCTAGGTGTTATTGCAGCTGCAGCTGGAGAAGGCAAGGCTAGATTCCAGCACAGGCACCCTGCTACCAGGGGTGACAGCCAGCAGCGACTGTCAGCGCGTTTTTCGGCACCTCTCGTTGCATGCAACTGTGAGTTTGATCCTTCAGCATGCGTGTGCTTGTCGCGTGCCTGAGGGCTGCTGGAATATGGAGTAGATATGCCACGTCCATTTGCGTGCTTGCGCACGCAAAGAAGCGAGCAACTGGCAGAGCTGTGTCGAGGCAGCCAACCAGCGATGCATGTATGATGACTGGTGTTCCTCTATCTGTACGTAGCGAAGCAACATGCATAACAGGCCGTTCCTCCAAAAGTGCAACACCTAGTTTTGTTCATTGTTCTTGCAGGGTGGACACTCAAGGGCTGTGCCCTTTCCGGTTACCGAAGTCCTGAACGAGAACAATTACGAGAACGACAACGTGCCCGTACGGCCGTACAATGCTGTTGTAGCTGTTGGCGTTACAGGTGCAAAGCCAGCACGACACATTTTGGTGCGTCTTGCTATCTGCCATCATGCATATGTTTGCTTAGAGTCAGGCTTCGCGTATGCAGCCTAGTTTGCAGGCGCTGAGACTTTTGCTCCAGCCAGCCAGTTAGCCATATACATATGGCATGATAATTGCAACTCCGTTGATATTTGTTACTGGTGCTATGGCACTGACTGGTGCTGGCACTGGTAGTACATCGGTCGGACGTTGGTCGGACCCGGCATGACGGCGGCCCTAAGGAGGCGGGGGACCTCAGGCAAAACCCGCACGCACCGCCCGGCCTACATACTGCACACTGCAGCTGACCATGTCAAAACAAAAGTGGTGGCTTGCATGCACATGTAGCGGGCACTAGAGTGTAGGTGCAACATACACCCTGAACAGCCTTGAAACCTAACCTTACATCGATCCATCTAATCCATCCGTTCATCAATGTGTACAGCTTGCGCGGCATGCGGCGGTGCATGGCCAGCGCAATGTTGCGTTCAGACAACGTGAAGTGCGCAATGTGCGTCGGCAGTTGCATCACGATTCGCGTGGCGCTCAGAACGGCCTGGAGAGCGGCGATGCGGTGCCCTGGACGACACCACCTGCGGACCCTGTGGTTGTCCTCAGAGCTGGACCAACAGCCGCAGGCAGGTCTTTGGCGGCGACAGTCACGGCACATACAACCTCAGCTGCTAGGACAACGTTGTGCAATGCACCTCTCATATCAGACACATACATCCGATATGACGGTGCAAATGTCGAGGACGGGCCACTGTTCCTAGCATGGTCCCCGAGTCGGTTGGGGCAATAGCTGCTACTGGTGCTCCTGTACCAGTCAAACCTTGCATATGTAGCTGGTTCTACGGGCGGTGAGGCACAGTAACACCACTGTCAACACGCGCGATAATGTCATAGCATACCCTGCTGCCTTACCAATAATTGTTGTACCTTGCATTTTGTTTCTAGTTGTCTCGCGTGGTTGTGCCATTGATGCTGCCTACACTGCACCGACATCATTATACTTCACCGATATCACTCAGGCTAAGTGTGAAGAGCAAATTACATACCACAATGAGTGTGCTGCAAGCGGTCCGCACGCTTTCGGCAAGCATTAACGACCACTTTACACACAGGAATGCCGCGTGTAGCGCGCAGGAGGGGTTGTGCAACTGTGCGTGGCATGCGCTATTGGCACGCACGCTTGTCCGGAAGTCAAGCATGCACGGGCTTGCCTGAATCACAAGCACATACTCTGGCGCTTTGCACCGTGACCTCACCTCGACATTAATGGCTTGCAGTACTTGTGGGGCCGGTGGATCCACCAGCAGCTAGCGCTAACCGCCCCGCCCGCGTGTTGCTTGATGGTTGCATGCAGGGCTCCAGGATATCCAAGAACAACAGCAGGAGCGACTCGAGGCGGAGTGCGTTGCCAGCATACTTGAAAGCAAGGACCTCGAAGGTGTGGAGTCGTTAGTTGCAGACATTGACATGCAACCGTGCACCTGTGGTGATGGTGATGGCCAAATTCCCTCCTCAGTAGTTGATGGCACGGCGGCTCCATCTTCTGGCAGCATCGCGGTGTGCCACAATCTGCTGAGCACTGAGTGTCGGACGCATGTTGCTTGATGGCTGCCTTAATGTGAGCATTTGACGCAACGTTGTGTGTTGGTTGCTCAGTGGAACGTCCGTAACGTCCCTGTTAACAACAACATGGCTGATCCAACATCAGCTGTTATGGACTTATGGTTGATTCAAGCTGCGTGCCGCATTTGCGCTGCGCACAGGTCATACAGTGGCGAAGTCGTACCTCAGCCTCGCCTGCACTACATCAACCCCCCAAACCATTGGTGGCGACAGTATCAGCAGTACGGTTGCTCGTAGCAGCAGCAACTACACCAACACCGCAAGCCGTGTTGAGGTTAGCCTTGGCGATGGGTATGCGAGCAGGGATGTGGTGCTTTCAGGTAGGGAATTGCAAGATACATACGTAAACCCAATCGATGTAATAGTGGTAAAAGCAATGCGCGTAATAGATGTGTCTTGCAGCGATGAAAACACCTACCTGCCATCACTTGGCAATTGTGATACTGAAACTTTGGTTCGTATATCACTTTACGGCGGCTACATTCCATGAATGCAAACACGGGTTTACTCCTCCCTTTATTGGGCACGTGCGCCCGCCCGCTTGTTATCCACAAAACAATCTGCATGTTGATGTAAATCCATTCAATGGTGCATTGCGTGCGCCACCTTGAGCGAATCCAATCAAGCAAGCTGCATGTGCCATAGTAGCGGATTGCGGTAGGTACGTCCCTGAAACCACGGACCCTTGACTTATGGCCATCCGTGCACGTTCCACTGTGGTAGGTGTGACGGTCATTGGGGCAAACATGTCCGACGGTGGATATTGGACTGTGACACTCTATGCGCGGCAGCTCAGCCGCCTCACCCTCACCAACATCACCATACGGGACATTGTGATGACTGGCAGCAGTGATGTATTAGCACCACAACCACCGCAGGAGAGCGGTCCATTGCTACGCATCGTGGGTGCGTCAACCTTAGTGCTACAGAACAGCACGATTGCCAACGTGTCGGGCCTGACAGGGGCGGTGCTACACCTAGCAGCGCAGCCCGGCAGCAGCGGGTATCAGCCCACACACCTCACAATGCAACGAGTCACCTGCACCAACGTGGTGCGGGCGCTCACCACCTCTGACGGCTCGGCATTCACCAACTGTGGTGCGTGCCTAAGCGCAGACCCGTCTATTACACTGGCCGATGGCTCGGTCATTGGAAACAGCACCTTCACCCATAACTATGCGCAGTGCGGGGGTGCGCTGGACCTGCCCTCCCCTCACCCTGCTGGTTCAGAGGTGCAGGTCGCTGATTGCCACATCAGCAACAACGCTGCGGCAGAAGCGGGGGGCGCAATCATGCTGCGCACACCAGTTTACGCGAGCTCATGCATGCGGTTCCTGGGCACCAACGTGACCAACAACATGGCAAAGCTGGGAGGGGCGGTGTTTTCATCGGGCTCGCTGTACGGCACCTTCACTATTGAGGAGGGCAGCACCTTCACCAGCAATGCCGCGGAGGATGGGGGCGTGATGTACATACAGGCTGGCGTCAACACGAGCGCGTCCATTTGGGTCACCTCCAACGCCTCTGTCAACGGCAACACCGCCTCTGCTGACGGCGGCGTCCTGCACATCGCGGAAGGAGACTTCAATGGGTCGTTTGTGGTGTCTGCGGGGGCCAGCATGAGTATGAACAATGCCAGGGGCTCCGGCGGCTGCATTGCATGCAATGGGAACTTTGGTTCCGGATCGTATTTTGCAGTGGAAGGCGGAGGCCGTGTCACCGGCAACACTGCCGGCAGCTTCACTCAAGGTGACGGGGGGGTGCTCTTCACAACGGGCTATGCGTCAGGCAGTGTGCGTGTTGCCGGGCACGGCAGCAGCCTATCATACAACATCGCTGGCTACAGCGGCGGTGTCATGTCTGCGTTGGGGAATATGCTGCTGGTCTTCACCATTACGGATCATAACGTCGTGGAAGGCAATGCAGCCGGCTCGGGCGGTGTCCTTTCAACGGACAACGCCTTCGCTGGGCGCTTCATCGTGGCCAATGGCAGCCGCGTAACCGGCAACCATGCCTCATACTACGGTGGCGTCCTCAGCAGCCTCGGTGAGCCACATGAGCACAAGCAATTGAATGTTGACAGTCTGGCTGTGACGCGCGTGACTGTGACAGGACACTACTCGCTCATGCATTCATGGCAGCTGTCTACCTGAGGCAGATGTTGGTGTATGTCGGGCCAAGCAACTGCCAGTTGATGATAAATGCAATGAGCCGTGCAATGTCCTGGCTTGTGACTGTAGCATGAAGCCTGTGGGTTGGTACGCCGTGGCGCAGGCCGAGCACATCAGGTGCAGAGCCTGTCCGTGCAAGGGACACTAGCAAACACATGTGAACTTTCTAGCTTTTTGACTCAATTGCATGCAGAGTTTTCTGGAGAGTTCCTCGTGATGAGTGGCAGTGAGGTGTCACACAACTCCGTGGATTTGGTAACGTGGAAGTCGGGCATCGACGAGATTTACAGCAGTGGCGGCGTTATCGACGTGAGCAGTAAGTCCTTGCACTTGTTGGGGGATGCAAAACGCAACTCGAATACACTGCCGGTTAGGGTGCCCTTTGCGTCAACGGGCTCAATGCGCTGCAGTACGTGTCAACACGTGATGCAGCGGGGGTAGCGGGTGGATGGGTGGGCAGCTGGCTGGTGGGCCTTTGATTGTGAGCCTCTGACCCTGCCCCCCCCGCCCTGCCCCCCCCTTTACCCTACCCAACCTAATGCTGGCAACTACGGTTGTGCACACCCGCCCGCCCATTCACAGTGATGCGTCAATGCATGATGCTCGTGTCGTTTTGACTTCAGGCATGACTGGTGCATTCCGTATCGAGGGTGGAAGCCGTGTGATGGGCAATTCTGCTTCGATCGGCGGCGTTGCCAATGTTGATGAAGCATTTTCAGGTAATTTGACAGTGAAGGACCTAGGCACAAGCGTGAGCAACAACACAGCCTGGTTCTCAGGTGGGGTCTTGAGCATGGCTTCATCGACTCACAGCTCCTCGGTGACAGTGGCAAACGGTGCGGCCGTATCACACAACGTTGCGCAATATGGAGGCGTGGTGCAGTGTGAAGGGGTTTCTAGCGGGAGCATTCACGTCGTCAACGGCAGCTCGGTTGAGGACAACCAAGCGGGCGTGGATGGCGGCTGCTACTGGACCATCGACTTTACTGGCGACTTGCTCCTGCAGGGCGGCAGCCGCATCTATGGCAATCATGCTGCTTCCCATGCTGGAGTGCTCCATGCTAGTAGTGAGTATGTAATGTTGATGCGCTTAGGTCGTTGTGTATGTAGGACAGGCTTTCAAGGAGTGGTACGTGCGGGTACTTGAATACATAGGTGCGCGCACATAATTGCGTGCTTGATTGGGGAGACACCGTGACCGGTTGACAGTGGATGGTTATCGGCAACACACACCAGCGTGGCGGCATCGAGCAGGCTTCGTGAGCGGTGTTACCAGCAAAACTAGCAAAGCACTAAAAGCACACAATGACGAGTTCACAGGGGTAGTAGGGGACCTGCCACTAGGGTTGAGGAGGTTTCCTGGAGTTCCTGACTTGCTTGGAGCTAGGTAAGCTAGCTGTACTAGGGGTGCTAGGGGTGCGTAGCTCCAAGGTCGGCACGTCGAGGCTCAACATGTGAGTGCTTATACCTGGGTAGGTCGGTAGGTCGGGTGTTCAGCACCTAACTGCCCCAAAATTGATGGGCGGGGATCAAAGATCGGCAGTCAAGTATTGGGCTGCCCAAAGGCCAACTTCTGCATCATGGAATCGGAAGATTGGCAAAATCTCTTCTTATGTTTTTTGCCTGGAGGCTGGGAACTCCATTGCCCTGACTCTCATACCCTTTGACAGTTGATTTGCCACGATTGTGCCAATACTTGCCTCTAGGTTTCTCCGGACTGTTTGTCGTCAATGGCAGCGAGGTGTCAAACAACGCAGCCGGTGGGGACCAGCTGTCTTACGCGGCAAATCCAACCACCGAACATCATGGCGGTGTTATCCTGATCATTGGTGGGTTATCTTTGCTTGTGCTGTTGTGTGGCGCGGCATGCAAACTGCGGCGTGCTAGTGGCGCATGCATGTGCTGCATGGGCGCATGGCGATCATAGTTGCGTGCGTGGTGTGCGCAATGTTGGTTCGCCCACCTAGTTCGGGCCTGGATACCGGTGTGTGAAGATGTGGCGTTTGCGCATGTTGTGGCCATGCCCAATAACTGGAAACATTGAATGCATGCATCCTAGATAGAAACGTCAGAGTCATCAGTATGTGTGCTAGGAGCTAGACCTAGTTGGGTTAGGTCAGATTTGAGTGTTTAAACCATCTCCGCGCCGCACCCGTAAGGCCTTGAAAACAACGCTTGCTCGACCAACGACGACTATGTACAAGCCATCATTGCAACAACACACCATCATCGTTCCCACTCTGGCCAGGTGCATCCTGGGTGCGCTTGTAGGAGTGCCGTTGCTTCATGCCAATCCTCGATGCATGCATTTCCTGCCTGTGTGTTGCAGGCAACATGACTGGTGAGATCCGTATCGAGGGTGGCTCAAGGGTCCTCAACAACACAGCCACGCACGGCGGTATTGTCTCGGTGTATGGTGATTTTGCAGGCGAATTCACAATAATCGGCCGTGACACGCGTGTCGAGTCAAACAATGCTAGGAATTTTGGCGGCGTGCTGAACATAGCCTCCAGCCTCACCGGAGTGGTAACAGTCACGCGTGGCGTGGTCGTTGCCAGCAACACTGCCAATTTTGGCGGCGTGGTATTTGTGAATGACACAATCACAGGGAGCATACGCGTCACTAGCAATAGCTCCGTGGTGTATAACCAAGCAGTTTTTGGTGGTGGCGTCCTTCAAACCAACAGTAAGTATCATTGCAAGGTAGGACGCAATATCCAGTGCAAGATCTCACGTTGAGTTATCACATACCGGTTTTAGGTCCATGATGATCAAGTTCAGTATCCGGTGGCCTGGCAGGCTATCAGAATTGCTTGGTGATTTGATGTATGTATGTGTTGCAGAGTGTTCGTGCGTGTGGGGGTGTGACGCAAGCCTATACACACAAACATGCGATCATGCGATGAGGAACGTAACAGCTAGGCCATCCTTTTGGGGGGGAATATGGGGATGTGCCGCACGTCGTGAAGCGATGTTACATGCAGGGCAAAGCATGATCGGACGACGGACAGGTCCGGCTCAGTAAAGTTGAAGCAGACATAAGCAGCGGCAGCAAGGAACCCACGTGCGAAAGGCGTGACGACAGCCCCGTAGGGCCACTGAATGTGAAGTCAAACAATAAACTCTGAATGAACTCTCAGGCATGCAACATTGGCATGGTGTTCACTGCATCAAACGATTGCATGACCCCATTTAAAGGGCATCATGAGGGCATAATACACAGGGGATGACGATGCAAGCCAGATGGATAGCACCGGAATGTGCAACGCTTTACGATTTTGTGCCCCGTGCTGTCACACACTATATGCCTGCACAATGCACACACGTGATGGCCATGTGAGCATGCATTGGCAATTGGTCGTCCCTGGCCTAACCTCTTGAGGTGTAAGTAAATTTGTGTGAAGGTGCAAGAACTGCGCCCCACAAGATGTGTGTACTCCTAGTCTGAAATTCTGAATGCATTGCATGGGTAGTGGTACAGGTTCTAAGGGCGCGATGCATGCACCAACACTCCACGCACGTTTGAGCAAAGGCAAAAGCCAGGCGTTGATTTCGTTCCAACATCTACGGGCGGGGCATGACTTTGAATCAGGAAGCTGCAATGCATAATTCCTGCATTATGAACCTGCAAGTTTGCCACAAGCGCATGGCCGATGGCCACTTTGCCCACGTTTTGGATTACCTGATCATGACAGTGTGCATAACGCCACAGGGGCATGACTGCCAAGACTGGTATGCTTTTTTTTTCTTGGTGTGGAAGCCTGCATGTGGGTGCTCCCTGATCCATCCGCCGCAGCTGCGCAAAACCAAACCGGGACAGTGGACAGCCCCGGGATTGATGGTCCCGGTAGGGCACTATCCTCGAAACGCGCGCGCTCCCGTGGCGCGGGGTTGGGGTGCCGCGCACCACGGGAAATCCATCCGGCATGCATTGCCACACTGCAGCTGCACATGACAGTGGCCAGTCAGCTGAAACTAGATATCTGGGTGACACTGCCCTTCCGGTTGACACTGGCCATTCGGATGATAGTCACCATTCGGATGCCTGCCCATCCGGCCAATGCAGGTGTTTGTAGGTGCCCGGCGGGCCCCGTGCAATGGGGGTGGTACTTGACAGCATAAATGCCTCAATCACCGACAACGGCGGCAACTTGAGGGGGACGGGAGTCAGCTGGCGCTGTCCATGCACATCCACAAGTTCTTCGGCACAAGCTGGCCTCGCTATGGCAGATGCCCGCCTCCTGCAGGCAGCAGTATTGCACGTCGTTCATCGATGCGGTCGTCATGTGGCACATTTGCCAAGGGGCCCGCCCCAGGGCCCGCCCCTTCCCTCTAAAAGGCCACATCCAGAACTCAACCCCACGCGCGGCCGTAGGAATTCCCACACTTTCTTTTGGGGATGTTAGGCAATAAGGGACAGTACTAATAGTACACATAGCCTTGCACCATCAAGCTGACCTCAGCAACTTGCGCATCCTTCGCCGCTCTGCTCAACCTGCCGGTCATGCCAGTCAGTTGTGTGCATGTGTGCGCTCATGCAGGCAGTATGACTGGTGAAATCCGTATCGAGGGCGGCTCAAGGGTGCTCAACAACACCGCCAAAGATGGGGGTGTTGCCTGTGTCCAGGGCACCTTTTCCGGCAGTTTCATAGTCAGCGGCCCTGGCACACTGGTCAGCAAGAATGCTGCGTTGAGTGCCGGCGGCGTGTTATGTATGCAATTCAATGCGATTGGCGCGACAGTGATGATCGAGCACGGTGCCAGCGTGTCCAACAACACAGCAAGGTTCGGAGGTGTGGCATACGGCACATTCTCAGGAAGCATTCGAGTCATTAATGGCAGTTATGTTTTGAACAATGAAGCAAGCTATTCTGGCGGATTTGTTTATGGATCTTTATTTAACTGCGTCCTGCTTGTTGAGGGTGGAAGCAGGGTCGACGGCAACTTCGGCCTTGCTGGCGGCGTCTTGGGGGCTGATGTTACCGATTCCCAAATCATCATCACCAATGGCAGCAGCATGTCAGGCAACATCGCAGGAGCGGGCGGCGTTTTTTCCACAGACAATTTCGTTGATAGTGAAATCCTTGTGACCAATGGCAGCCGCCTTGATGCGAATGCAGCCGGAACAGGTGGTGTTTTTAGCATCAGTGGCAGTATGCTCGTAACCGGCACGTTAGGCAATTTTACGGGCCGTTTTAGCGTCTTAAATGGCAGCAGCGTGGACGATAACCGAGCCGATTTCACCTATGGCGGTGTGCTCTGGTTCAACGAGTTTCACGGCACGGTAGTGGTAGCAGGCAACAGCTCCGCTAGCAGAAACACCGCGCCGGTGGCCGGCGGCTTCATGCGGCTCGAACGCGAGCTTCCTGCTGGATCCAGCCTGATTTTTAGCAATGGCAGCATTATTGCTAACAACACCGCGAGCTCCAATGATGGCGGTGTGGCGTCTTTCAACTACCCTGTGAGCGGCAGCATCATCGTCGCCAATAACACTCTGGTTTCAGGCAACTCTGCGGGCAACAACGGCGGTGCGTTTCATCTCCAATATCAACTCTCTGGAACCATTGTGTTGGAGCACGGCGGCCGTTTTGAAGGTAATAGCGCTGGCCAAGACGGCGGGGCCATCTTCATTGCCACATCCACAGTCAGGGAGTCCGTTGTGCTTGATATTACCACACCCATTGCACAATTCTCTGGACGAGGTCGCATAACAGTTCGAAGTATGTCAGTTGGCATTGGGCACAGCGGTTTGTTCGGAAGTGATTTGGCTGACCGTTTACGAGGCAAGGCCGCCTACGCATACACAGGCTTCACAGGTAACACCGCCGTGCGTGACGGCGGAGCGATCTACATTGGAGATGCATTTCGAGGCGTATTGGAGCTTATGGCGTCATCGTTTACTGCAACACTCTCCACCAACCCTAGTGTACAGCCGGTGGCAAGTGAGGAGATTAGTGCAGGAGCAGTAGTGATGTCAGGCAACATTGCAGGCCGTTATGGCGGTGCTATTGCGGTAATGAACGAGATGACCAACCGCACGGTGTTTTTGCCTGGCACCGTCTTCAGCGCGTGCCGTGCTGGCAGCCACGGAGGTGCTGTGTATGTGTACGAAGCGAGCGGCAGCATCGTAGCCGAAGGTGTGGTATTCGTGGACAATTTGTCGGATGGTGGTGACGGAGGCGCGGTTCACATAGCAGTACTGGCCAGTGGCGGCGACGTCCGTTTTGGTGGAAGCATCAACGGCACTTCAACAGATGCAGCAAATGCCAGCCAAAGCAATGGCGGGAACAGCAGCACAAGCGACGACACTATCGACTGCTCCTGCCAGTTTCTCACAAATTCGGCGCGTTCAGGAGGCGCTGTGTTTGTGCAACGTGTGATCAAAGGCGCACGCCTCAGCTTTGGCAGTGAAACCTCGTGTTGCGCGTTTAATGGTAATTCAGCTGGTCTTGAGGGGGGCGCCATCAAGGTGGTGTCCGTGCAGGGCACACTGGTGTTCGGGACCTCATCGCCTGACGTGATCAACAATGCAGCGTTGGAGACGATCTTTGTTGGCACGAGCAACTCTAGCAGCAGCACACATGCCAACCGCAGGAACAGCATCAATGTTGCTAGCTCTACAGTGACCTTCTTCAACAATACAGCGCTTTCAAAGGGTGGCGCACTCGCTGTTGGCGCCATTGCTGCCGTTGGTGCGGTTGTCGTCGTGCGTAACGCAGCCTTTGAGGGCAACACTGCGACATCGCAGGATGGCGGGGCGGCCATGGTCACATCCATGCATGCTGACTGCATGTTTGCCATGCTGGACTGTGTGTTTGAGAGGAACCAGGCACAAGTGGCAGGCGGTGCAGTGTATGTCCAGCTGTCAGCAGGAAAGTCAAAAGCAGCAGCGGCAACAGCAGCAGGCAGCGCAGATGCAGGCAGCAGCCCTGCAAACGGTTCACTATCGGCACAGCAGCCACGCATTGTGGTACGTCGCTGTGTGTTCAACAACAACGTTGCAGTTGAGGGCGGAGGGGGGGCGTTGGTGGTGTCTGCTGGAGACCAAAGCCAGTCAAGCGGGGAAGGCAGCACCCAGTTCTCAATCCAGGTGACCTGGCCAGGGCTGGTTAACTAAAGGCTCAGCACATGCATGCAATAGGGCTTGATTTGGATTTTTGTCCCTGTCCCTGCAGCTGCCAAAGCAATCAGGCGCGACTGATCACAGGCATATATGCAGTACCCTGAATCCCAGCCTTATTACAACATGCAGTGACTTTGACGCTCTAGGCTGTGTTGTGGCTTCACAATCTGGCAACCTGTACCTGTAGTGACATTGCGGCGTTGTAACGCACTGTGCATTGTGTTGGCGTTGTTTGTGCGTGTACCGCACACATGCGCAGGTTGATGACAGCAGCTTCACCGATAACGCTGCCGCATGGGGCGGGGCCGTTTACGTCTCAGGCAGCACCGCTGTACTGCAGCTGACCTCCTGCAACCTCACCACCAACACCGCCAAGGCTACCCACGGCGGGGCGTTGCACGTGTCTGGCGCTGCAGCAGTCAACGCTACGTTCCTAGCAGCCCATTCAAACATTGCGGCAGGATACGGTGGCGGCCTGTACGCCTTCGGGTGCAGCACAATAGATGTCGACGAGTCAGCGTTCCTTGCCAACAGCGCGGGTGATGCTGGAGGTGCATGCTTCTTTGATCGCTGCATGTGGCTGCATGGCAGCGGCATCCGGGCAGTGTTGAACCATGCGGCCGCACAGGGCGGTGGCATTATGGTGCGGGGTGATAATACAGCCAGCAATTTGACAGCGCTGGGCATCAGCACCCAGCAAGTTGACGACATGATGCAGCAGCAGCAGCTAGTGCAAGTGGCACTGTTGCAATTCTGCACGTTTACATCCAACAGCGCTGGCGATGAGTCTGGGGGGGCCGCGGGTGTGGGCGGCGGCCTGCGTGTGCAAGGCCAGGTGGCGGTGCTGATTGACGCCTGCGTCTTTGACGGTGACAGCGCTGTGGTAGGGTCTGATGTGGCCGTGGATGAGCGGTGCAGCGGCTCCGCCACGCCGCAACCCCTGCAGTCTCATGCTGCCGGGACGCTGTTGGTGGATGATGTCAGCAGCGGGGCGGTAGGTAACGTACGTGGCTGTCGATGGGGTGAAAGGGGGCAGGCTGTACCACAGCAGGAAGACGTCCGTTTGGGATACACCGCGGACACAGGTGCACATCAATGCTTCTGCATGGCAGAGGACGTAAATCTAATTCTCTGAACACACTTTGCAGGTGACAACTAACCCATTCACAACGGTGATACCACCGACTGTCATGTCAGGCAATATGTCATGCATTTATGCCTACCCTAGCAAGTTGCCTGCGTCACACACCCCTGCTTACTGTGTTCTGGTTAACCCCACCTGCTACTTCCTGAACAGGAGTGGCGTGCGACCTTCGCAGCGTTGCGGTCTCTGGCTGTGCTCCAGGGGTGCTGGCCGGTAGTGATGGTGGACACACACGTGAGCGCTTGCATGAAGCATGCACCATACATGCTTGATTCCGGCTGCATTTGGCCCCACGTCTGACTGAGGTTTAGGCGAAGCATGCAGCATGAACGCATGAAGCATACAGTGTTACGGTCGTTACTGGAGCAAGGTGTAGGCATCCACTGTGTTCTGCTTGCAAGTGGTGATTCGTATACCAGTATGTGACGCCCAGTACATGTACGGTACCTGCATGTACCCTTTGTACATGTTTGTATGGCAGTTGTTCTAAATGCGTCACACTGTGCAGTTCACGGCCTGTGCTGCTGGCTCCAGTGGGCTCATCATGTTGCCGCAGCAACCCCGCGCCTTCATGTTGACATGCACCGTTGGCGATGGCGGCAGTGGTGCTGACGACAACACGTCTAACACTCTCAACAAGTCAATGTCAGTTGTTGGTAATATGCCACCGCTGTTGTCCATTCCAGCTCTGCCAGCAGGCAACAGCACCGCAGCTGATGCAGTACTGGCGGAGGTCGTGCAGTCAGCTGTGGATTCTGATGTCAGGGACACGTCCGGCGGGAGGGTGCCGCTGCAGCGGCTGCTCAACACTCTGAACGCCACCTGTGTTGCCACCGTGACAGTGAAAGCAGCAACACCGAATGATTCTTTGACCCAGCAGCGTCGTGCGCTGGCTGTCATGGCCTCAGTTGAGCCCAGCAGCATGGCGTTTACAAGCACCGCGTGGGAGGACTGGCAGATTGACAGCGGCAACAGCGGGGTGGCTGCAACCCGCATTACATCAGCAATGATAGCAAAGCAAGACGCCGCACATCGCAGATTGCTAAGCCAGAATGGTAGGAGGTCCATGTTGGCATCACCTATGCAACCGGTGTTGCTGCTACTCCCTCTCAACTCGACTGTCAACATCACTGCAGAGCTGCTCACATTATTGGGGAACCGAGTCACGGGTAGGTCGTGGACAAACACAGTATTGCGATGGGCAGCAGTGGTGTGATGGGTTGGGTGAGAGGCGGGACGGTTCCACAACAGTAGAACACTGTTGCCTGTGCTCAGCCAATGTGCGCTCACAGTGCTTGCCTTCTTCAATTCACGTAGGCTTCTCTGTAGGCTGTATCCATTGCGCATACATACTTGCCTTGCTTGTGTATAGGTCAAGAACCCCCACACTTAATGTCACCCGTTGCATCATGCTGATTGCCGTACCCCACATCCCGCAGACCATATGCCGGTCAACGTCAGCATCGGTATCAAGCCAGGGAGCGCTGGTAATCCCTACCCCTCCACGCTGCTGGGTGGCTTGGTGGCGGAGGCGCGTGGCGGTGTTGCCTCGTGGTGCAACCTCACGCTGAGGGCGCCGCCAGGCCTGTACACGCTGACGCTGGCGGCGGCAGATGCAGCGGCTCAGGCGTACTTTGTGCAACACCAGGTGTGGCTGCGGCAGTGCATCCATTGCGCAGTACTTCACTAGCTGGTTTGCTTGCCCCCGAGGGGTGTATCGCTGCCAGTGTGGCCGTTATGGATAGTATGAACTGCATCATGTGTGACTGTGTGGTACAGCCCCATTATGCCGCATGCAATCAACGGCCCTGACATGCACCTAACGCTCAGTCTCTTCTATGAGTCCAGCACGCTGTGGCGGGAACGACTTGCTGCCTGTGCCCGTTGACCCTGCAGGTGGAGCTGGTGGCTGCCACAGCACGCGCCATGCCCTGCTCAGTAGGCCAGGTGCCACGCGGGGTGGGAGGCATCAACTGCGAGGTGT
The DNA here is from genome assembly GCA_001662385.1 of Chlamydomonas asymmetrica. Taxonomy (NCBI): domain Eukaryota; kingdom Viridiplantae; phylum Chlorophyta; class Chlorophyceae; order Chlamydomonadales; family Chlamydomonadaceae; genus Chlamydomonas; species Chlamydomonas asymmetrica. The sequence goes on from BDDA01000511.1 coordinate 77,304, forward strand.
GTGGTCTTGACACCTTCAGCCTGTGGCAGGACCCCGCCTGGCAAGGCACAGGTGCTGGCGCTGCTGGCCTCACCCTCAGCATCACGTCTCAGCGTGAGGGGGTGTCATGTGAGACCTGCCCACCGCATGCAGCGTGCCCAGGTGAGGCATGCAGGTTGTGCACACGTGTGGTGCTTTGAGTATGTGTGTTTGCATTGTCGTCAGTGTGTTTGCGTTGTCATCAGTGTGACGTGCACCTATGTTGGATCTGAACATCTTACGTCTACCATGTTGAGTGGCTGAATAAGGAAAGTGGTGGTGCACGTCACACCGCTTACGGGTCTGCAGGGTCGTGTGGGGAGTGTGATTCGTGTGTTATGCCATGCATGCATCACCGGCATTTGTGTGCGTGTATGCATGCAGGCGGTGCTGTGGTGGTGCCGCTGCCAGGCTGGTGGCATTCAGCCCCCGGCTCCACCCAGCTGCACCCCTGCCCGTACCCCCAAGCCTGCATATGGGATGGCAGGACTGCAGCGCTGGCAGCCTGCCAACAGGCCTGGCAGGGGGGGATCACTGCCGCCTCAATCATGAGTGGTGGGGCACCGTATGACATCGCAGTGCAGGCAGGACCGATCAGCTGTCACGTTGACGCAGGCGCCGTCAGCGGGGGCGTGTCACGCACCAGCCGCTACAACGTCAGCTACCAGCAGCTGCAGTGCGTTGAGGGCTACACGGGACCGTTATGCTCAGCGTGTCAGCCGGGATACTTCACCAACTCAAACTTCCAATGCACCCCCTGCCTACAATCCGCAACCAGCGTTGTATGGCTGGGTGTTGTGACGCTGCTGGTGGGCGTTGCCATGGTGATGATCACACTCTTCACCATGCTTTCGGACGACTACACTCAAGAAGCGGAGCTGGGAGCAGCCGACATGTTAAAGGTACCATGTGCACTCTAGGTGCTGCTCATGCATTGGCCACCTCACCATACGGTGTGCCCCGCAGGACTGCACGTCTGATGCTGATCTGTGCTGCCTGGAGTCAACCTGGTCTCTCCTGGCAGTGGCAGGCCCCACTAATAATACGCCAACACACATCCGAGCCTACATACCACATGCGATACAAACCCTTGCCGCAAGAGTTTGCAACCCGTGCGTTAATGCTTGTAGACACTTGCACACGCGCCAACAATTGCAGACGCAACGCACCACAGTACCTTGACAGCACATGGTGCCGCTCCCTCCCTTCCCCCCTGCACCCTTTCCCCCCTCTTGATCCTTATGGCTACAGGTTCTTGTGGTTCACGTGCAATACTTCTTCATCATCATGCGGCTGTCCATACCTGCACCCAACGCGGTGCAGAACTTTGCAGCGGCTTTCGCTGTCATTGTGGGAGCAGGTGTGCCGCCTACGTGTGCATGCAAAGCCAGTTCATTGTGCTAGAGCGCTTGCACCTTGCTTCATTTGATGGGCACTTGCCACGGCCGGGGTTTCTGTTGCTGATTAGTGTTGCAGCTACACCTCACCTGCTCACCTGTTCAGTTCATGCCTGCTCTCATGCCGCACTGTATGCAGAGAACTATGTTGCGTTCAGTCCCTCATGCCTTGAGGTGTCCGGCGACTCCTCCTGGCAGGCACGGTCGCAGCTCGTCGGCTCGCTGCTCATACCCTTGTTCGTCATGGCGGTGTGCATGGGACTCTGGATTGGCAGGTGGGCACATTGTGGGTGTTGACACTTGCTTGCAACGGAAGGTTGCTGCTGAGAAGCCAGATTGCCGCCAAGCGACTGCCAATTGTGTGGCAAGTGATGTGCTCAGCACTTCTCAGCACTGCCCGTGTTGCTTTGCGGTTGTAAATTGCGTCCTAGCACACCTGTACAGTAATCGGCATCCACCCACACACTTGATGCCTCTGAAATTGTCACAGTCTTTTGCACTGCCATGCGCGCATGCAGGTGGCTCATTAAGCTATGCCTCAACCGCAGGCGCCCCCGCACATTTGGAATTCATATGCACTCCATAACGACGCTTTCTACTGGGGGTTCAAGCGTCATCAACGGACAAGACCAGCAAACCTCGCAGCACCTGACCCCAAAACCTTCTGTTGCGATCAGCATGGCAAAGGCCCGCCCATTATCACTGCAAGACAGGCAGAGCGCAATCAGTACGGTTGCAAGTGGCGCCTCGGGCTTGACAGCCACAGCCGCGGATCAAGCAGCAACACTGCAGGAGGCGGCAGGATCGCCGCCGTCAGGTGATACAAGCATGACGCAGCTGTCATTGACCTCAGATCCATTCACAGTGCAGCAGGATGCCGCTCCCTCATCAGACGCAGCCACCACGCAGGCTGCAGCAGCAACCATGCTGCTGCCTGCACGGGAGGAGAGTGCCAGCAACGCCCACCATTTCACCATCCCGTCATGCGTTGCACCGGATCCCGCTTCACAAATGGATTCCATCGCCGCATCTGCCAGCCCAACGCAGACCACCGCAGTATCACACACCAGCAAGCTCTCCAAACAGTCAATGTGGGCTAAGACGAAGGCCGGGGTTCTGTTACCAGAAAACAGCGTCGGCGGAAATGCCAGTCGCCATGACGCGGGAGCAGTGGCTGTGGCGCATGAGATCGCTGATGCAACACCCTTCAGGCAGCAATCCAGCGTGTCGCCTCGGTCTCAGCCTACACAGCCTCAACTGCCATCGCCCGCCTCCCACGATGATGCCATCCTCGCGGGCCGAGTATGCTGGCAGACGCAGGGCAGCGGGAAGGCAGTATTGAGACGTAACTATGGCAGGATCAAGGCTGGCGGCGTGTCAACAGGCATGCCAGCGGGGTCGTTGTTGCCAGCGCTCAGCAGCAAGCCTCTTGGCAGCCAGCAGAGCACTGGGGCGGCTTCATCAGCGCTTCAATACGTAGACTCCTCACTGCCGCTGTGGCGTCAGCTGCTGCTGGTCGTGCTGGTGTCCATCTTCATTCTGTATCCCGGCTGGGCAGCCGCGGCGCTCAGCGTGTTTGCATGCTACACGGTGGACACCGGCACGGGGCCACACAGCGAGAACCAACAGGTGGGGAAGACAATTTGTGTTTGTGAATCATTACAAAATCAATGAGTGTGGTGTAGAAGCGGCTAGGCTGATTTGAGGAACCGTGCTTGCTACGTAGAGCAGTATACCACGCTGCCAGGCGCATCCTACCCGGTCCCTGCATCATACATCCACTGTCCATCCACTGGCAGTGATAAACACGCTTGCTAGCCCTGGAAACACCGTACGCCCTGTGCAGTGAATGACTTTGTTTCACAGCTGATGTTCTGCTTCATATTTGCTGTGCATGCCACAGGCGACCTGGCCTCAGGGCTACTGGGTGCGTGACATGACCCAGGAGTGCTACGCGGGGCAGCATGCAAGCGTGTACCTCCCGCTAGGAATTGTGGCGGTGGTGTTGCTGTGCGCCGGGCCGCCCCTGCTGAGCTTTGCGCTGATGTGGACGCATCACACGCGCCTGGACGACCCGGATGTGGCGCAGCAGTACGGCTTCCTGTACCGCAGATACAAGTAAGCAATGGCTTCACCGTTTGGAGCGTGTGGGATAACCCATACATCGCTATCAAGCACCCACCTTGGATCCATTGCACTCCGTGGTCCAATTTTTCGAGCTGCACCTTGCTGAGTATGCTGACGCCAATAAACACCGTACACTACCACGCCCGCACTGCTGTATGCATCTCAAGGCCTACGCATGCACATCCCTGCACACCTCCCTCCATGTACTACATGTACCCCCTTGCGAAAAGTATTGTGACGAGAGGCTCAGCCTTGCCCCGCGCTTGCGCGCCGCCCCACGGGGATCCAAGCCCACAGATATGCAGAGCTCCGAGACACTGCGCGCACCAGCCCATACAATTCAGGCTTTGTACAGTCCTGAACCTGCTAGCTTGGCGCAAGCGCATGGCCGATGGCCACTTTGCCCAAGTTTTGAACCAACTGATCATGGGAGTGTGCACAGCACCGCAAGCCACGACTGTCCAGACTCGTATGCTGCTCGCACAGCCACACTCCATGTGCATACAACACTACGTGATTGGAAGGTGGGTCCTGGTCTGGGGCTGGTCACACCGCCCTTGCAAGCGCTGTCGAGACCACCGTCCACCAGACCCCCTATGGAAAATTCAACATGATTGGTGAAATGCAAGCCATACGTGGGTACAAGGCAGGAGTGCAGTGTAGTCCAGGCTGCAGCACATACAGTCATGGGGGTGTGGGGCAAGCTACCTTGGGCTATAGGTCAGAGTCAAACATGCAAGCGGAGAGAAGCGAAACCACCCCAAGCACCCAGAGACCACCCTGGCCAGCATATCAGGACCAACCAGGAGCGCCCGAATGCCTGAGCAGCACACTAGGGTTGACGAAATTACCCTGTTCAACAATAAAGCTGCTGCAACTTTCCAATCATTAAATGCTGCCCCGTACAGCAAGCGTCGTTTCGGCCATGATGGCCGAGGCGCGCCCGTCACAATACTTTTGGCAGGAGGTAATGCATTCACGCTCGTTCCTTCCTACAAACAGGGCTGATGCTTCCAAGTACGTGTCTCCTTGTCTGCGGCCTCTGTATCCGGGTGTGCTGGTTGCTGTGTGCGGATGCAGGCCCTCCTGGTGGTGGTGGGAATCCGCCCTGCAGGTGGAGACGTTGTGCCTGGTGGTGGTCAGCGTGTTGGGCCGCACACTGCCCGTGTATCAGCAGGCGCTGGTGATGCTGACGGTGCTGGTGGGCATCAGCATCATCAACATGCTGGCCAACGCGCTACAGCAGCGGGTCCTGGTGAGTGTGGCTTCAAGTAGTCTGAGTAGCGAACACATCGCTTGTGCTGGCCACCCCGCTTGCTGATCACGCATGTGAGGGTATGGCTGCGCATTGTTCATCGTGAAACCACGTCACGGCTGTATGTGTATGGCTAGCAGATAACAGAGTTATGGCAACAGTTTCCAGGCTAGACATGGTATTGTACTGCAGGATTGGTGTAGAGGGATCCAGGCGACTTGCGGGCTGGGCGCGTGCGTAAAACTACCTTAGGAGATCATCACCAAGCGGCGGTGCCTGAGTGGCTGTGCATACATAAGGACATCACTCCAAACCCTGCTGTACACATTCAGAATTGCCACATTCGCTGCTTGTGCATGCACAGGTGATGATGGAGTTTGTGTCCCTCCAAACCCTGGTCCTCACCATTGGCCTCTCGCTGCTCTTCCTAGAAGGCGGCACAGACACCAGCAGCAGCAGCAACAGTAGTGACAGCAGTGTCGCAGCCATTGGTGCTGCTGGCACTATCGTGTCTGGTGTGGACGGCATGCGCAGCCTCAGCGTCGGTGTGAAGGATGCGGTCGGCATCATCATCATCGTCATGAACATCCTTCTCATCACGGTGTACGCGGGTGGGTGATGAAGTGACATGCATGATTGAGCAAACACGATCAGGGGGTGTGTGGCATACATGCATGTGCACACCCGAATGGCCATGCCGTCATGCATAATTGCATGCCCCTCTTATGGTACACCGTCCGTGCAGCACGCGATGCATGAAATGTCTCCCTTCTACGCGATGCATACTCTCAACCCTTGCCTGCAGGGGCGGTGGCGTTCATCGCATGGCGCAACTCAACATGGCTACGGTCAGCATGGCAAAGCCTTGCCGCCTGTGGAGGCATCACATGCGGTGCCTGTACAGCAAGCGCCAAGCAACCTGGCGGCGGTGAAACCACCGAGGCGAACCAGCAACCAATGACGGAGTGATTCACAGTTCAACACAATAGCTTGAGGTTTCAGTTGAGGTGTATGGCGTGTACACAACTGCGGACCTGAACCTCGTAGTAGGGCAATAGGGACGAGGGGTGACGACTATGCTGTATCAAAGAGCAAACTGGGCAGCACATCCATGTGCTGAGGGGATGCGGGTGACGCAAAGACATCAATCATGGTACGGCCCTACCCACGAGTCTGCATCGTCATCATCGGCCCCAGCATGTTTGAAGGCTTGAAGTTGAAGCTGATGCATGCACAGCTTGACTGCACGTACTCCCGTGTTGTCCAGCCAGCCTGCTGCTATGCACGACAATGTTGACGATGCCACCTACCCAGAGGCTGTAGCCCTCCTGCAAAAGGCACTGTTGTGTTTGGGCCAGGGGTCCAAGGCAGGATGCTGGCTCCCTCATCGGCCATCTTGCCTCGGTCATGGTCACGGCTATATATGTAGGCCCTCCATGGTATGTCACGGTAGTCACGGTGGGCAAGGGCAGCGTGGGCAGGGCAAGGGAGGGGTGCAGCGACACCCTGTAGGTAGCATGTAACACCGACACAACAGCTGACGCCACAGCGGCACTGCCATGCCTGACGGCGGGCATGCAGAATGCAGCACTCCCACCTCGTCATCACTGCTGCCGCTTTTGCCACCATGAGGAGGGTCATGCATGCTGAGTTGCCCGTCTGCCGCGTCAGAGGTCCCCGATAGCAACAACACACCCACAACCGCATGCAGCCGGTCATGAGCCGGATCAGCCGCAGGCAGCCGGCCATGAGCATCAGTGGGCACAGGCAGCGGCCGTTGCATTGGCCTGGCCTCACTGTGCAGACAGGCTGTGCTGTTGACCTGGTTGTGAGGCGCACATTGCAGGAAACTGGGGACTCTGCATGGTGGATGCTGACATCAGCACCATCTACCACATAAGAGCTGCTAGATGCACTCGGCAGGTAAGGTGATGTTGCCTGCCAATGAGGGTTGGGATGGCAGGTGTGGTCATCGCCGCTGATGACCCTGGTGGTGGTGGCGCGTTGATGCTGATCCGTGACTGGCATGCGCTGGGTGACAAGGGGGGCGTGTCGAGCTGTGCTGTAAAGGTGTTGATGCTACTGCTGCTGCTGAGTGCGAGCTCTGGAGCGCCGCTGCTGCTTATGGGTGCGCCAACCCGCCCCGTCCAGCCCACAGTGTTGACACGTAAGAGTCCCCGCACTGTGCTGCAAGTAAATTCGGCAGCGCCATCAGACGCGCCAATGCGGCACGAGCCAGAAACTACTATCACCAGGACCAACATCGGAACCAGGATCAGCCTCAGCAGCAGCATGCAAATCAGAGTCATGCATCGCGAGCCGCGATTCGCGGCACGCACAACACTTACCCCACCCTCAAGTGGTAAGTAGGACCATCCAATTCACCATATTGCACAAGATGACCTGCCACATGCTGGCACGTGCCGCTGTTGGAAGGATCTGCAGCCTGCAACACTGTGGAGCGCTCCTATGTGTGGAGCATGGATCGCATTGTGCGTGCGTTGGGTTCCACCGCTGCGCATCGTGCATGCAAGGCACAAGAGAACATGTCGGATGTCCAGCCTACGGAGGACTCGTTTGTCCGTGTGTGGGTGGACGGCGGCCTGTGCCGCATGCGCGCAGCGACGCACCCGGGCCAGCCGGAGACTTTGGAGGTCTTGCTCTCGGCGTCCCATCCGGTGCCTGCCCCGCCCTAGCTTGGCATGCGGGCGGACCGACGTG
>BDDA01000512.1:1959-13576 GCA_001662385.1 Chlamydomonas asymmetrica
CGCCCCACCGGCGTGGTCAATGCCGTTTTGGGGCGGTCTTCTTCGCGAATGCGGATCTGGTGATACCCGCTCTGCAGGTCCAGACCTGAGAAGACCTTCGCACCAAGCAGCCTGTCTAGCAGCTCGTTTACGTTCGTCAGCGGGGCTCTGTGTTTGGTTGTGATTTTGTTGAGAGCCCTGAAATCGAGCACCATGCGCAAGCCACGTCCATGCGGTTTGGGCACAAAGAGCACTGGGGCTCCGAATGGTGACGTACTGGGCTCGATCATGCCTTGCGCGAGCAGCTGCTTGACGCGATCTTTGACTTCCTCGAGCTCGAGCGGGGACATGCGGTATGGGCGCCTGAATGGGGGCGGCGCACCCGGCTCGGTCTCGATGACATGATGCAGCCCTCTGTCTGGGGGGCATCTGTCAAGTGGGGCATACACGTCCTTGAATGTGCGGAGCAATGCTTGCAGGTCAGGATCATCGGTGGGGGGTAGCTTGCCTGGGTCCGAGAACGGTTCGACGATGTCGCCGTCTGGCGTGACCATCAGCATCAATGCATGCGCACCGCGCCGTATCATGCGCATCGCCTGCTTTGCAGATATGATGGGGGGCATGGTGTCCTTGTGAATTGTGGCCAATGCATGGCATATGGCTGCTGTGCGGTGGTCTGTGCCATCCGGTCCAAAGTCAGCCTGAATTGTAATGGGGTTGTTGCGCTTGTCTGTGCGCTTGAACGTGAGGACACCTGTATCAAAATCAATGCCCACCTTCTCTGCTTTAAGTCAGTCAGTGCCCAAGATCAGGTCTACTCCTGGTACCAGTGTTGGCATTACCATGGCCTGAATGGTGTCACTGTACTTGCCGAGGCGGATGTGTACGCTGCATGTGCCAGCAAGCGGGACCACCTTGCCGTCCGCTACAAACACTGTGTCATGCGTGCTAGAGGGTGTGATCACCAGACCTCTGCTGTCCGCAAATTCCTTGGAAATGAAGTTTGTGCTTGCCCCAGAGTCTGGCATGATGACAGCATCCTGATTGTGTGCCACTTTACCATAGTATGCGTAGCTCTTGAGCGATTGCCTGAGCCTCATGGAGCATACAGTGGCTGAAGCTGGTGGATCATACATGACCTGCACCGCTACGCTGTGTTGCGCATCATGCGACTCTGTAATATTGTACAAGTTGGTGCCTGGTTTGTACTCTGCCAGCAGGTGCATGCCTTGCAGTAGCGGCTGCATGTGGGGCCACACAGGTGCAACAATGATGGCACTCGTGTTGTGCGGTGATGCTGCTTTGCATCCCTTGTAGTGTGTGAGCCAGCCTGGCAGGTCGCTGTACGGCACGTTGATCAGCGTGTGCTGACCAGACATGTGACACGAATGGAGCGAGGGATCAGTTGAGTGCTTACATCCGGCAGCCTCAGTTGTGAGAGGCCTGCCTGTCAACGACTGCAATCGCACGAGCTCGGCCCGATCAAATCGACCGTCAGCATTGACATGCGATGTTACTGCACTCAAGAGGGGCGCTACATGCGGGCTGCTCCCAGGCGGCGCACGCGCGCATTCCTAGCGCTTGTTGCCACCATTGCCAGCATCACGCGAGGAGTGCAGGGGGCACGGCCACCGGTTAGGCATGACTTGGCCGATTTGCACGCACTGGCGGCACACGTCGCCACCCCGGCCGTGCTTGTCCCTCGAGTTGACGTACTTCAGGAGGGTGTTCTTGATGACCTCCGAGTTCTCCATCGTCTTTTGCGTGTTCATCTGTTTGGCACGAGCAGGAAATTTGCTAGCAGATGCTGAGATGCATCCTGCCTGCTGTGCATGATGTGCATGCTGTAAGGCTGAGCGATCCGTGTTACACCTCGCATGCATGGTCAAGCATCCATGCAAGTGCCAATTACAGCGCATAAGCAGCAACCATGTATCCACATCAGCAATGTGCAGGCGCGGCCACTCACAAGCCCAAGTTGCGTGCGTAGCGGCGCATGATGGGGTACGCCTCCGTCAGGTGACGTCCACCCACAATCACCACCGGCACATGACCGGCAGGGTTCTCGCCGCTGGATATCAGCGCCTGCGTGTTGGGTCCAAGACAAGGATCAACAGCGGTGCACAGTCAGGACCTTCAAGGTGCTGTTGGTAAGGCCTGCACCACGAGTCGTCATTCCAACATACATGTAAACAAAGCAAGGATTCAGGCCAATTAGTGTGGCATACACTATTACAGCAGCGCGCTGGTTTCCCTGAATACCAACATGCGAGTGTTGAGCTCACCTGCTTGACTTTTGGCCAGTCGCTTATGGGGATGAGCTGCTCCGTAAACTGCACTCCCGCTGCATTCCAGAATGCACGCACCACGCCACCGCGACCTGACAAACCCATGGGGGTCAGGTCAAAGTACTTGAGCTGAGGCACACCGGCTAGGACGGAGTCCTTGTTGACCTGGTTTGCGGTGGAGACAGTCATTCTGGAGTCTATCTGGTGAGTTCATGCAAGGTATGGAGAGGTCTGGTGTGCGCCAGCAGTGGTCGCTTTGCCTGGTATATCGGTGCGTCAAAGTTGTCGCTTACATAAAGCAGCACAGCAGCGACCGTTTATGCAACGCGTTGTTGGTCTTGCCTGTTGAGCCTGTTGACCTCGCCCATGTTGACCGTTGAGACCATCCACATTACATAGTTGCAACGTTGCCCTAGCAGCCGCGCAGCGAAGTTCCCTTTAAAGGCGTGGTGTCTTTCACAGGCAAGGGTGCGCTAGCGGTGCTGCCCATAAGCTCGGCCCACCTCCAGCCACCCAGCAGGAACATATGTTGCATTGCCAAGGCTGTGATACATCAGTAGTACAGGGTTCAGGTTTTGAGAGACAGGCAGTTGGTGCCTAGTGTCAGCCCAGTCCTGCAGAGTAACGTGTATGGCCTATGCGTGTGGCGATTAGCCCCTGACGATTAGCCCCTGACGCCACTTTGCTGGCCACACTTGCAAAAGCCAGGTTTGTTACCTGCCACTGCTGTAGGGTCTGCAATTACTTTGCAAGGCGAATACACTTCCAGGCTCAGCAGCCGTGGCCCAGCGCCTGACGCATCAGCCTGACATTGAACACAAACACCAGCCCGAAATTGACGTGCGCTGACGTGGCGTGTTGCGTGCAGGGTCATCATATAGCGTGGCGTGGGCCCATGCAGTCTCTGTGAGTACAAATCACCCTAGGCTAGCAGTCCTGGTTCAGGAAACTTTGGTTCAGGAAACTTTGGATCATGAGTTCCTGGTTCAAGGCGCTGGGTCAGCACAGCGCAGCGCAGCACGAGCCTAGTCGTGCTTTGCGCATAAGCAGAGTGCACATTTGAGAGTACCGCAGCAAAGTCGAGGACGTACACGCGAGGTGGAACAGCAACTGCACAGACTGAGCCCTGCAGTAGGGCGGTGCATCAGATCATTCCTTAGCCAGCAGGACACCACACCGCATCCGCACAGCGGACCAAGCTGCCCGCCAATACATGGCTGAGCGCCTGCAACGGGACTCCGTCATGTCCGGCAGGGATGCCGCCGCATGTACCCCTAGCATTACTCCGAACCGCCTATACACAGGATCAGCAGCCCCCTGCCCCCTGTCTGCAGCACATGGGCGGTGTGCCAATGTCGCGGGGGTTTGAGGTTGGAGCATCCGCGTCAGCCTCTGCTCTGCTACATGCACCACTGTTTCATTGGCCACGTGCAAAGCATGTGTCATGATTCATGACATGAAATCATGTACCGTGTGAGATGCAGTGGAAAACGTACATGGTGTGACGCATGCAAGGGGATGGACTGCATGCAAGGGAACGAGGTGCATGCCAGCAGTGCTGTGAAGCACGCATGCTGAGGGAGGAACGGAGTGATGGGCGGCACAGCAGCAGGAGGGTTGGCTACTCCGCACATTCACAGCCAGGCAGGCGAGCATTCACCTGCCGCCCACTGAGTTAGCTGAGCAACCGCTGTGCTGATGAGGCACCCATCATATGCATGTGCAGGCCTGCTGTGCAAGCATGGGTGAGGCCTGCAGTACCGCAGTACCGGGGATATCTGCAGCACCGCCTATCTCTCAGCCTGGGTGTGTGTGGGCGCAGGCAGGAGCAAGACCTCAATCCCAGCCGCTTGAGTGGTTGTGTGGATTGGACGTCGTTGCGCCAGCGTCCTCACAATTCTGCCCGTAACTCCTGCTGTGAATGGTTGATGCACATCTGGACACTCAAATCGGTCCTCGCATGGCAAGCGCAGGAGCATCGCATAGGCTGTGCCCCGCCCGTACCCTCGCGTGCGATTGCCATGCGTGTCTTGGCCGTTCTCCTGCCCACCTGCAGGTGCGGGCCTCGTCTCAGGTCCCAGCTGGCGCCTGCCTGCTGGCCTCTTCCCCATGTCACCCTCAATCAACACATGCACACCAGCGCACATTCCCCAAAATCCTTGGCCAGCCCTCGTGGTGGATGCATTCAACGTGGTGCTGGTGACTGTGCAGGTCAGTGCCTGCTGCCGGGTTTGCTTGCTCTGATGCCTGCACGATGTCCACTGGCCCCTCTGTTGTCAATGTGCTAGGGTCAGGCACGTATTGTGACAAAAGATTGCACTGCATGCCTAGTATCTGTTTGTCAATGCTGGGTAGCTTCTACCTGGTTCTCGTGGCGGGTGCAACATCCGACTACTGAATGCATCCAGCTGCTTTGTGATATGTACCACTGTCAAGGTTGCTGGTCAGCAGACATCTGGGCCACTGTGATTGTTAGTGCCTGTTCATCTGTTGTCACTGACACACGTGTATCCTCAACCGCACACTGATGGCCAAGGCAATTCATTTGGATGCCTTCGCTGGCAAAGACTTTTTGGACCACCTGAAGCTGGTGGACGTGCCAGTGCCTGAGCCAGGGCCTGGGGAGGTGCTGGTGCAAGTGTACCTCCGGCCCGTCAACCCAACTGATCTCATCCTTGTTCAGGGCGGGTACGGGACGGAGGGCTTCACACTGCCCAGAGTTCCAGGCTCAGATGGTAAGCCTTTGATCACGCCTGCTAGCTTCAGCTGCACACAATTTGTGAGAGTTTGGCAGGCATACAGGCACGCACTGCATCACAAGCTCGGATGCGTAATGCCTGGGTCAACAGGTGTTGGTCGAGTGCTGAAGAACGGCCCCGGAGCAAGCAAATTCAAGGAGGGTCAGCGTGTGGTGGCTGTGCAGTGGCCACAGTTCACCACGGGTGGTTCTTGGACGACACACGCTGTCTTGCCTGAGTCCGTCCTGGTGAGCTGCTGGACTTGTTTCAACCGCGGTGAAACGAGGAGTTGCTATACAGGAATTAGTTGCAGAACGGTTTAGGCAAACAGGTTTTTTCAGTGTTGCGGCGTCATGACCTACGTCTTAGTCGCGCGCTTTACACCATTTGAGTTATGACGGAGCTGACCAAGCAACTTGACGCTGCGCTGCTGCTCTTGCAGTACGCTGTGGCGGAGTCGCTCTCAGATGAAACGGCTGCCCAGTTCTTTGTAAGTGCCCCATAGCATGGTATGCAAGTGTTGTGCCAGGCCGTGCTGGACTTGTGCGCCATCCTTCCGGAATGTTGCAGCTTGTTTATGCATGTTGCCCTGCCGAAGCTGTTGCCATGTCCTGCCCTTCCTACAGATTAACCCCGTCACGGCATACGGTATGCTCAAGGAGCTGGCCATTCCAAAGGGTGGGTGGCTGCTACAAACCGCGGCCACCTCAGTGCTGGGACGGCAGTTGATTTCGCTGGCCAAGCACTACGGCATCAAGACCATCAACGTGGTGCGCCGCTCAGATGCTGTGCAGGAGCTCAAGCACGCGGGGTGAGTGGTATGAGGGAGGCCATGAATACGCAGCACCTCGTATTCGCGAAAGGTCGACGTGTTGCACTGGCCTAAAAGGGGCAACATACCACTGGGTGTTGCTATGTGGTGTCGGCCCCCAGTGTGCACGAAAAGATACTTTGTTGCAGAGGTATGTGACTGTTCCACTCTGGCAAAGCCTGAACCTGCATCCTCGTGTCGTCATGCGCTGCAGCGCTGACGAGGTGATTGCCACTGACAAGGAGGACATTGTAGCCAGGGTCAAGGAGATCACAGGTGGGTGCAAAGCAATGCAGGTCATGGCATGCATGCATTATCGATCGTATATTCATATACATATACATGGTTGACCCTACGTCTGCATGGTATTCATGTGGGCGCACCTGAACATCGCTCATGTGTCTAGCATTGGATAAGTGGCAAGCTGACAAGAGCAGGGAGCTGCATAGTGCCCCTGTGCAATGCATGAGGTATTCCGCCCGGACCGCTCATGTGTCGCAGGCATGCTGAATGGTGACCCAGCGCGTCGCCTGGTATGGCGTTGCCTGCATGAGTGTCCTTGCATGGAATGCCTGCAGTAGTGTGCACATGCCTGGTTTCTTGCCTGGCGGTTGGGATGCGACGTGTGCCCACACACACACCAAACACATAGGTGCATCGCTTTTGTTTGGACGGGCAAGGTCACCATGGCTGCATGGCACTGCATGGCACACGCGCAGGCGGCAAGGGCGCGGCCGGCGCGCTGGACCCTATCGGCGGGCCTCAGGCCGCCAAGGTTGTTGAGGCGCTGGGCAAGGGCGCTTCATACATCGTGTACGGCCTGCTGGACACCAACCCCATCCCAGTACGTGCGCGCTGCAGTACATCAGTACACGTCCCTCATGACGCACTTTCATAGACTGCTTTCATGTGTGTTGGCCTCTTGGGCTGTTAGTTCACATTTGTCACATTGTGTTTGTGGGTGGATTGGTGCCAGTTTGTGCACCCGTTGCACACCAGGAGCAGCAAGATCAGGACGACGCGTGGGGGCATGCTCCGCTTAGCAGCACGCATGGGACGTTGCTGACAAGCGCTTGCCGCATGTTCAACAGCTACCGCTTGCTGAGCATTGCCCGGTCTCTTATACTATACATCACTACATGTGAAGTCATGAGACACATGGCATACTGCCTTCGGTATGTAAGTATTTGGACCATCATATCTGTCAGTGTTCCGCTGCTCTGATATGCTGCGCTGCTGGCCCCTGTCACGCTGCTGCTGCTGGTTCACTCACTCCCACCTGGTAGGTGAACGCGATGGAGCTGCTGGTGGAGGCCAAGCTGATGCGCGGCTTCATCATCTACCAGTGGTGAGTGGTGAGCGCTGTTTGGCTCAGAGGCTCACAGGCTCCATGCACAAGGGGGGCTAACATGAGCATATGCGTCGGCTGGATGCACGAATGGCCATCCTCTGCATACAACCTTCAGTCCAGTGCCCGATAGCACATGTTACCGTACTTAGGGTGTGCGGGTGTACGTCTGTCTGCTGTGGATGGGATGTACTGATGTACAGGGGTTTAAGGTGTTTTAGGGAGACATAAAGTCATTTTCTGATAGTACGTACCTTCCTGAGGGAGTGAGGTCGTATGCATCTGGTAGTAGCGCAGTACAGGGTAGCACCTGATAGTAGGACGCTGTTGTCGAGGGAGCGACGCCCCAGTTGTGGGGTGGGTGAGCCCTGTGGCTGTGCTCCTGCTGTGAACCCCAGCGCGTGGAGTGTGTCCTACGGCCAGCGGGGTGAGCGGTGGTCCGCCCTGTGCATGCAACCATGGACGCAGGATTGAGCACCCCGACAAGGATGCGGTCGTGGCTGAGGTGATGAAGCTGCTGGAGGACAAGGTCATCGTGCCGTTCAGCGGTGAGCGATTGCAGTAGGATAATGTGTGATGAGGGAGCAACCCAGAAACAGGGGGGCAGGGGGGCGTCTGTTGGATCCACCAACGCCGAAATTTATAATGCTGACGAATGTACGCTGACTTGACATAAATCGAAACAGGGATGGATTTCTGTCATTCGCATCACGTGATGTCGGTGCACTGCAACACCGGCAAGCAGGATCCTGACATGGCGCTCGGTTGCCAATGCCATCGCTTGGTCCTCGTGCCTGGCGCGCTCAGCATCCTACATGCTGCATTGCACGCCTAGCAGCGTGCCTGTCCCGCCCGGTTTGCGGTCGCCGCCCCTCCTGCCTGCCTCCCTCTACCCGCATGCCAACACTGGCGCCTGTCCCTGCACCCTCACCTGTACATAACAACATGCGGCATGCGTGCATGCACAATGCATCCATGCAGGCAACGCGTACCCGCTGGAGCAGTTCAAGGACGCGCTGGTAGAGTCACAGAAGGTGGCGCGCGGCGGGAAGGTCTTCATCAAGGGCTAGACGACTCAGCGTACTACATCCATCCAGGATGCATCCAGTCTGTTGCACATGGACCCACACGCTGCTCGTGGTCGCGCCATGGTGGGGCTCCAACGGTCAGCGCCGCAAGGCGTGTGGTGGCGTTAGCTGTGTGTGAAGTGCTGCAGTGCTGCGGTTCAAGCTGCGCGACAAGGGCGAAAAGTTGTGTGTCATTTGTGTTGAGCTTCTTACTCCTTACCTGGTCAACTGCACCGTCAGGAAGGTTGCCCTGCGTGGTTCCCATTATCCCATACCATGTTGATTGACGCAAGCTTGGCACACTGAGTGATTGTGGCTGCGGGGATGTTGGGTCGGCTGCCGTCGGTTAGCCGAGTTGGGCGTTGCCTCGCGCCGTTGCTGCAACCTGGTTGTGGTTGCGCTTGCTGTTATGAGCACATGGAGTTGCACACTGTTGCAAGAGGTTTTGGGGTCCACGGGCCTGCCTGACGTGCTCATACCGGTAGCATGCATGCACGAACGGGCGCAATACGGTTGTGGATGCACCCACAAACTCCATCGCTGAAACCATGCACGCAGTGGTTTGTTCCATGCAGAACCCAAAACGGCGACATATACGTTGTGCAGTGGACTGCAAAGCCTAGCAGTCCAGCAGTCTTGAGAAGAAAATCACTGACGACAAGGCGACGGATTGCTGTTGTTGGGATAGCTCATGCGCATGCTTCACGCATGCATGCTCGTCAGCTTGCTGGATTGCTGTGGTATGCGGTTGTCAACGCTACCCATGTGGATTTCATACCGTGACGCAAATACATTCTCATCCAACGCCAGGGTGGGTGCGCTTCATGCCACTTTGCCCGCACACGCACATGCGGCAGGTCGCCGGTTGTGGTTTGTGCACAATCTGACCACATAGGCATGCGGCGTCTGCCGGCTGGGTTGCGGCCTGTCAGATCGACGGGCCCCAGCAGGTTCGGCTGCGTGCTGCTGTGCTGCCATCCGCTGTAAACGGTTGCGGTTGTGCACTCCCTGTTGACCTGGTGAAGGCGGACCAGCAGTCAGGCCTGAGCACTGAGGGGTTCCCATCAGTCGGGTTGGATTGCATCAAAGGGCACATGCGCCGCACAGTTGGGATCGCACAGTTGATACTGGTTGACGCCTGTGATCGATACCGCGCAGTGC
Organism: Chlamydomonas asymmetrica; assembly: GCA_001662385.1. Taxonomy (NCBI): domain Eukaryota; kingdom Viridiplantae; phylum Chlorophyta; class Chlorophyceae; order Chlamydomonadales; family Chlamydomonadaceae; genus Chlamydomonas; species Chlamydomonas asymmetrica. Next base: position 11,352 of record BDDA01000512.1, read on the forward strand.
TGGCGGTGTAGTTGTCGTGGGCAGTATCCCGCAAAACGGCCATGTATGACATGTTCAGGAAGCAGCAGCATGCATAGATTGCATTACTGCAAGGTGCTGGCAGGTGAATGACTTGCTGTGTGCGGCATGATGCATAAGGCGAGGCGTTGTTTGACACGTGCGGCAGCAGGTGTGCCTTTGGCAGCCATGCAACGCAGGGCCTGCTAGCCGGCAGTGCAAGGCAAGGGGGTCACACGCTGCGGAGGTGCAGGGGAGGTGCTGATTCGCTGAGAGATGGTGTGGATCGGCTAGTGCACAGCATAGCTGACCAGCAGGCGGGCATGCATGCTTGCATTGTGCCGGTTTGCGGGCCCCGTTGTGTGCAATTATGGACCAGTCGGGCAAATCACGCGCACACGGCGCAGCCCGCAGGGTGCTCCGCGCACATGTGCGGGCGCTCGTGTGCTGAGTTGGGCACTGTACGCTGCACATGCAATACGGTAGTTCAGTTTTCATCCGCTGCTTCATGAGAGGTAAATCTGACCACAGGCAGCTGAGCACACACCGACCCTGCACCATCGAGCAAGGCGCGATACAGTACATACGATGTATCAGTTGAGGACTGCCAAGCTTGCAGGGCACAGAGTTGGGCACTCGCTGATACACTGTACAGGCCGAGGAGCGGCTTGCCCGCAGGATTGCTTTATTGCATGCAGCACCGCCCTATAGGGGGCGTGGCAACCCTGTACGCCTCGCGCAACCGAATTGACTGACTAGGTACCCTTCTGTACGCCTTCCCTGCTGACAGCACTGAATGTTGGTAGTGGTTTGGCTCACAAGCTGGTATGGCAGACAATATGCTGCTGCTGCCAAAGTGGAGTCGTCCATAGCGGTCACCCCGAGAGGAGGAGCTGCAAGCTGACGACGAAGCAGAAGCTACAGGAAACCATGCATTAGAGGGGTTGGATTTTGCAACGTAATTCATGTGAGCCATATGCCAGTGTATAAGGGCTCGCCGTGAGGCACTGGGCAAGTGTCACACAAACAAAGGTACAGTAAAGTTGAAAGCAACACGTGACACGTGTCCCGCTTCCCAGTTCTAGTCAACCCAAGCAAACCACTGACCGCCCAACAATCAGAGCAATCCGTAAAAATGGCCAAGGCCGTTCATATCAAAGCTTTCGCTGGCAAGGACTACCTTGATCACATGGAGCTGGTTGACGTGCCAGTGCCTGAGCCAGGACAGGGTGAGGTGCTCGTGGAGGTCCTCCTCCGCCCCGTAAACCCCACCGACAGTATCTTCGCGTCAGGGGGCTACACCACAGAGCTGCCACTTCCTGTGACTGGAGGCTCTGAGGGTGAGTGCTTCTGGCCGTATGCCTACCGGTAGTTCGTAACTTGTGCCCTGGCAGATCTGCGTCCCGCACACTTCGTTGTGTGTTGCGTAGGCAATTGAACGCACTGATGGGGGCAGGGTTGTGAGTGGTAGCTCTGTGACAGAGTGGTGACTCTGTCGCACTGGTGTTCCAACAACGGTATTCTGATTGGTTGTGCTTGTACCCGATCGTAGGCGTCGCTCGCGTGTTGAAGAACGGTCCTGGAGCCTCCAAGTTCAAGGAGGGGCAGCGCGTGATTGCTGTCACCTGGCCCACGTTTGCCAACAAGGGCAGTTGGACCACTCACCAAGCCCTGCCAGAGAACATCCTGGTGAGCAATCCGGCATGCATGAACGCTAGGTCAGCCTGGGCAGCCAGCCCACCATCGCAACAGCGTATCCATCCACCTCACAACGGCTACACTGTTGTGGGCACATTGTCAACTTGCGATTGCCACACTGCGAGCTGCTGCATTGTTCGGCACTGGCAACTGCTTGCAACGCTTTCCCCACTGAGCAGCACTTCCCTCAACACTTCCCAAGTTGAGCAGTCACCACGCCTGCACAGACGCACCCTCGGGAGTCAGGCCCAACACAGCTGCATGCTGCTTCTGCAGCCAGGCTTGCCTGATTCTGCTGTACGGGCCAGGCGGTGTGCGCCACTGCCGCAGTCAGTGCTTGAACCGCCCCTTCCACCGGCGATCCCTTGGCCTAGCCTCACACCTCAGCACACTGCTAGCCCTCGACGCCCTCACCTGCCTGCACAACCCGGTATGGCCCTAACCTGCCTGACCATCTTTGTCTTCGTGCGTGCAGTACGCCGTGCCTGACGCTCTGAGCGATGAGATCGCTGCGCAGTTCGTGGTAAGCC
>BDDA01000512.1:14468-46729 GCA_001662385.1 Chlamydomonas asymmetrica
AGGTTGGGAGTGTGGGTGTGAGTGTGTTGGTGGGGCCCACAGAGGAACCAACCGTTCCATGCATTGACATGCAGGCTAGGTCACAGTGCCACCCCCTTTGCTGCTTGATTGTGACTGCATCCGGGTTGGAGTCTTTGGTGTGGTCGACAACAGCCTTGCCTGATGAGCAGGAATGACACTGCCGGTAGGGTCACATGCACCTGCCTCACCTTATCATTGCTGCCTTCCTGCAGGTCAACCCCTTGACTACCCTGGGAATGCTCAAGGAGCTGTCCGTTCCCAAGGGCGAGTGGCTGCTGCAGACCGCCGCCACCTCAGTGCTGGGCCGCCAAGTGATTCAGCTGGCCAAGCACTGGGGCATCAAGACCATCAACGTGGTGCGCCGCTCAGACGCTGTGCAGGAGCTCAAGTCCTTGGGGTAAGCATAACAAGTTAACAACGCCGCCTCCTTGATGATATGTTGCATGTGGTAGTGGGTTGGGTATGGAGGCAGCGCCAGCGAAGTGTTGAGGACGGGCTGTGGCATTGCATCAGGCATTGCATGTGATGGTGATTATGCTGGCATGCGTGGTGCATGTTGCCGTCAGCGCTCCGTGCTTGGCGGGGGACGATACACCGCATCCCGCACAAGTCAGGGGCCTGTGAGGGGCTGGCGGATCAACATTTTACATGTTCATACCTTTGCAATGGCGCTCAACTGCATTCAGCTTCTGCGGCCCTGCAATGCTGCATGTCAGGCATGGCGCGGCTATGCCGCATGCCGCATGCTGGCAGGTGGTGGTGTTGCACCCACATACGCATTTTGTTGTGGCACCTCTGTCTCAAGACCATACCGTGCCGGCGTTGCTCTGCTCGCAGCGCTGACGAGGTGATTGCCACTGACAAGGAGGACCTCGTAGCAAGGGTCAAGGAGATCACAGGTACGTGATGCTGCAACAGCAGCAGCGGGGATTGGGCCATGGAGGCCGGGTTCGCACCGCAGTAGTCGATAGGTATGCAGGTGGAAAGCTTGTCACCCATTGTAAGCATGCTTTAATCGATCATGCAAGACTCCAGACTCGCACGCTTGCAGCCACGCACTTTGCGAGCCCCTTGCTCGCAGGGCACAGGAGCGTAGCAAGGCGGCACTGAGCTTATGGCCATTTGCGCATGTGTGTGTCTGCACAGGTGGCAAGGGTGCATACGCTGCTATCGACGCCGTGGGCGGCGCTCCTGCCGCCAAGGTGGTCACGGCCCTGAGGCCTGGCGGTCAGTACTTTGTGTACGGGAAGCTGGAGGCCGGACCTGTGCAGGTGGGTGTCTTGGCAGAGGGGCATCGTTGGATTGACTCAGCTGATATAGTGTATGGCGTGTGCAAGGATGCAGACTGCAGAGCGTGAGGATACATCATGGACTGTGGTGGTTGTCATGTTGGTTGTGAAGGTAAAATCCTCGTGGGGCCACCCATGCAGTGTGCACATGTGCGCGCCCGCGTTGCAGCGGGCGGACGGGCGGGCACTGACAGATTGGCGCTTGTTTCAGCATCAGGGCTGGGTTGGGGGCGGGAACTCTGCCGAGCACAACCGACATGGCATGCGGCCGTGCACCACTGCACCGCCTGCACACCAACATGAACCCAAACGCCTCTGCCATGGCCTGCACCACAATGGCCGCCAATCGCCTTCATAATCCCGGCTCGCTGCCTGCCCCTTCCCTGGCTATTTCCCCGGTGTTTTCCCCGGCGCCTCGCAGTTTGAACCCTTGGACCTTATCGGCGCAGGCAAGCGCGTGACGGGCTTCATGCTGCCCAGGTGGCTGGCCACCACCGACAAGGACGCCGCAGTCGCTGAGATGACTCAGCTGCTGGTGGATAAGGTCATCCAGCCCTTCAGCGGTGAGTCATACGTACGGTAAATCGGTACGGTAATCCGCTACAGAGCGTGTGCACCACAGATGGTCGACTTGTTGCTTTGCAAATAGGTAGTCCATGCGTCCTTCGCCTTTACGTGCTGTGTGTCACGCGTCTCCCCCAACACAGCCGAGCACTTGTCCCAGGGAGCTGTGTGCTTGTATGTCAGCCTCACGCACCCCCCTCGCATGTGTATGTCCCTTCCGTCCATGTGCCCCAGGTGCAACCCTGCACAAACACATGCTTTGTGTGTACTGCCCTGCTGCGTCCACGCATGCAGGCCGCACGTACCCCCTCGCGCAGTGGAAGGAAGCTGTGATCGCCTCTCATGAGGTTGCCCGCGGCGGGAAGATCTTCCTGAAGTAATAGGATCCCCTGTAGGGGTGGTGGCGACATAACATGCATCAAACTAGGGACTCCGGTAGTGATTACATGGGGTGGACCTCAACAGTTGTTTGCATCCTAGCGCTGCATAATGCTGGCGATGCATTCTGTGTCAACCTTTGCGGTGCTGTGACGCTGCGGCCCTGCTTAAGCTGCTTGCCTACTAGCTGTCATTGCGTTGCATGCTGTTGCCAAGTGCATCGTATGTCCTTTTGATGATTAAGAAACGATGAGGGACTGTATGTGCCAGTCTCGTATTGCAAAGATATGCTGAGCGCCTTAGGTTAGCGAACAAGTCGTTCCATAGCAAACGCAACGCTGAATTTGAGCTACACGCCTGGATGACCTTGCCTGCAGCATACTTCATTGGCCTCTACTACCGTGTGCATGTGTGGTGTGTTAAAACACGCCCGTACATACATACATGCCAACAAGCCTAATGCTGCTGCACACATTGCGAATACCACACTCAAAAGTGAATCAAGTGAGCATCCTACTGCATCAGTGACCGGCCAGGTCACCAGGTCACCATCAATCATGTACTGATGCATATGCTGCAATGCTGCTGTACCATTTTGGATGGCACCCTGATTCGCCACTGATGACGGCTTGGGGAAATGCTAGAATGTTCGCTGATTCCACATTCTTCAGGCTTGCTGCCCATGCGGCCTGCTGATTGACTGTAATCATACGCCTACGCTCTGCCGGGGCGTGTCCAGCAGCGCAACATCCCAGCCAGCACCACTCAGCCCCCCCCAATGGTGGGTGTGCGACCTCAGGATGTGAAGGCAGACAATCAGGCAGCTCAGCCAGCATGCATGCACTACTACTCATCATCCACGTCTTCCCCCACGTCGCTTTGCGGCCTCAGGCCCACATTCGCTCCCCACAGCTGTCTTGGTCATTGCCTGCCTGCCGGTATGCACAGGCATGCGCCACGCGTGCTGCAGTGTGCGCAAAACAACCAACCCATCCCCTGTTGGCCTGCAGGGCCATCAGAGGTGAAGTCAACCCACAACTCCTGAGAAGCCGCCTTCCTGCTGCGATGCGCATATGAAGAGGAAGGTCCTGCACGCGGCACCCTGCATCGACGGCCTTGTGGGCGCCGCTGTGCCCGCATAACCGCTGTGCCTGTCTCATACATTGCATGGACATGCCAAAGCGTACGCATAGTAGTGCTGCCAGCGGTACCTGGGGCGCCCTGTTGTATGTGGTCCTGTCCACTGTGTTAAAAGCCAGAATATGGGGGAGCACGATGGCTGAGGTCCACGTGAAACATCACTGCTGCTTGGTTGGACTGCGGCGCCCGCCACACTGTGAGGGCTTTGCCATGTCCATGCACTCCCTGGAGCACTCCAGCATGCGAATGACACCAGGATGATGACAACATGCATCGCATGTCACGCAGGACGATGCAGCACAACAGACAGCGCTCAACATACCCGTCAGCCCTGGTGCGCTTTGACTTGCTGCACAATCCAAACTGCGTTACCGTGTTGTACTTGGAAGCATACAAACCAACCTCGGCATCACCGACATGGCAAAGGCTATCCAGATCACCGCCTTTGCGGGTGACGACTACCTGAACCACCTGAAGCTGGTGAACGTGCCAGTGCCTGAGCCAGGGCCTGAGGAGGTGCTGGTGCAGGTGTACCTGCGGCCAGTCAACCCAACCGACCTCATCTTCGCATCAGGCGGCTACACCAAAGACCTGCCACTGCCAATCACCGCGGGTTCCGAGGGTGAGCGCGTGCGCCTCCCGCCTGTTGGCTGTTGGCCTTCCTTGTTGTGCTGTGCGCCTATGCAACACCATACAACGAGTACACCACACACATTCCTGAGCTGCGGAAAGGAGCATCCCAAATATGTATTGCGCAACTGAACTACACATGTGGCGGTTAGGAAGCAGGTGCGGATACTGTCAAAGTGTCCCATGGGGTGGGGTGGTGACGATGTGACGCATCATTCCACGTCAATGCCGGCAGGTGTGGGCCGTGTGCTGAAGAACGGCCCTGGCGCCTCCAAGTTCCGAGAGGGGCAGCGTGTGGTGGCTGTCATGTGGCCGGTGTTCAGTACCGGTGGCAGCTGGTGCACGCACAAGGTGCTGCCAGAGAACATCCTGGTACGCAAAACACGCTGCACGCTGCTCACAAGGGCAAGCTACTGCATGAAATGAACGCGGACATGCATGTACCTTTCTGTTGTTGTTTGTTACGTTATTCCACAGCAACAAGATCGTGCAAGTGTGCCATGCTGGTTGGTGAGCACCCCACACTTTGGGAGACAAGGAGGTCCAGCTCACAACTCCCTCACCTTCAGGACCTGGGTTGGACGCGAGCTGCTGCAACTAACACATGTGGTCCTCACAGCCTGCGGATCAGGCATCTGCATTATTTTCATACACCTGTTCTATTCACGCTGTTGCATGAGCGGCAGCAGTGAATGACTCATTACCGTTGAACGCCCACTGCCTGGCCCGACCTCACAGCGTTGGCCCAGCACGCCATGCCTCTTGCGTGTCCCTTCAACGCTGCATCCGCACCTCTGTCCTCGCTGAACCTGAAGGGGTAACCTCGACATCTCATTCAGTTGCTGCTCTTTCCCCTTTCCCCTTCTGTCGTCCATGCGCTTTGCGCCCTCCCTGCGCGACCGCACGTACTGGGGCAGTACGCTGTTGCGGACTCGCTCAGCGATGAAACCGCTGCACAGTTCACGGTCAGTATGGTCCCATGGCCTCCTATGCAGCAACAGATGTGGCTGGGGCGCGACTGCGGTTGTGAGCTCTTGTTACCACGCCTTCCAACTGGCCGTGCTGGTGCTCCAGCACCTGTTCTTGCCTGGCTGAGGCGCCTCCACCTCAACGTGGCACGGAGCCCCATCAGGTTGCTCATCCGCATATTGGCATAAGCAAGCTGTTCCAGGGTCGTGCCACAAGGGCGGTCACTCCATTGCTTCCAAGCCTGGCATGGATTGATACTCTGCGTGCGTGCGGCACGCAGATCAACCCGCTGACTGGATACGGCATGCTCAAGGAGCTGTCCATCCCCAAGGGCGAGTGGCTGCTGCAGACCGCCGCCACCTCAGTGCTGGGCCGTGAGGTCATCGGCATGGCCAAGCACTGGGGCATCAAGACCATCAACGTGGTGCGCCGCTCAAATGCGGTGCAGGAGCTCAAGGATGCGGGGTGAGCAGGCGGAGCATGTAGTGTCATAAGCAGCACCTTACCCGTCATGAAGCAATGCTGAACCCTCCCAGAGCAATTCCTGGGGCTTGGTATATCACTGTTTGACCAGGTGCAACGCCTCATGCCTCACCAACGTGGGAACGGGCAGGTATGCATCTGGGTCTGTGGGTATCTGGGCTGCAGAGCATCATAATGCTAGCCTAGCTGTGCCTAATCCACTGCCAGTGAAAGCTCCATGAGCGTTTGTGTGTGGTGGACTGCTGGTGCCGCTCCCAACCCACCGCAGCGCTGATGAGGTGATTGCCACTGACAAGGAGGACGTGGTGGAGCGAGTCAAGCAGATCACAGGTGGGTGCATCTGGGGGAGGGGAGATAGGTTGGGGCGCAAGACCTTGTAAAGTGGAAGTGATGGAACTGCGGATGCAACGGCCAAGCGTGCTTGGTGGCGTCATGATTAGGATACAATCGTGGATCGATGAGTGAAGCACGTTCACAGCAACACGTGGTCAACATATCTGTCATTGCATGCATGCCGCATGCATGCATGCTTGCGGTTGTGCATGCCGTGCATGCGTGCCATGCCACTCATTGTACAGCGCTGACGACAGCAGCTGACTGCAGCAAAGAAGGCTGTAAGGTGCAGCGAGCAATCAGGCAACGGCGGGTGTGGAGCGTGGCCATGCAGGTGGCAAGGGTGCATACGGTGCCATTGACGCCGTCGGGGGGCCTCAGGCGGCCAAGGTGCTATCCGCTGTGCGGGACGGCGGCGTATACATCATCTATGGCTTCCTTGACAAGGGACCAATGCAGGTGCGTGCTTGTCCGTGTTGGAAATTGCCTTGTGGAGCCACATGCATTGGCGTGTGCATGTGCATGCCTGCCTTCTACTACATGTGTACAACACGCTTCTCATGCGACAAGTCATTAGTGCCCCCTATGCTACCTGCACGTGCGCTTGTGCAGGTTCTCAGTTTCTCACGCTAGCACATAATCACATGAACAGCGGCAGCGCGATGCCGCCACCACCCCTCCTCACACATGCGCTGCTCACATCTTTCCCTTCCTCTCATCCTGACTGCCCTGCCCTTGCAGTTCAACGGCAGGGACTTGATCAGCCGTGGCAAGCGTGTGAGGGGCTTCATGCTGGGCAACTGGCTGGCCACGGCCGATAAGAACGCGGTGGTGGATGACGTGATGAAGATGTTGGAGGATAAGATCATTGTGCCATACAGCGGTGAGGTGGTGTGTGTGCTGGTCATGAATTTCGCTCGGTAGATGTGCTGACGTGTTTTCAGAGGATTTCAGTAGATGCTCCCTGCTGGTGCTGGCGAAGTCCATGGCGCTGGCGGGACCCTCTGTCCAAGCAAGGCACCTGCGCATGCCCTCAGGCTCAGCCGGGCCTTGCTTGCCCGTCTATCCCTCACATCAAAGCCTGTCATGCCAGCCATCGGCCCTGCGACGGGATAAGCCTGTAACTCGCCCTGCGCATCTCGCTCTCAATGTAGGCAATGCGTACCCCCTGGAGCAGTTCAAGGAGGCCATCCATGAGTCACAGAAGGTGGCGCGTGGCGGAAAGGTCTTCATCAAGGGCTAGGCTGAGCTCCAGGTGTTGCAGCCCGCGGCGATGCAGGCTTCACTATTTGGGGTCCCAGAGCTGCTAGTCGGGCTGCAAGTCCGTTGGTGCCATTGAATTGTCATGGACTGCACCCCAGGGCAGGTTTGTCCTGGTTGGACAGCGGCTAAGCATCGATACTCTCTCTGCAGTTGCTGTTGCTGTTGTACCTGGCATGCATTCTTGTGGCCGGAGGCTTGCTGGTGCACGCCGGGCGTTCGGCAGCGCTGCCCCTGCACGGACTCTGTCCGCATGCACTCTCGATCTTGGGGCACTTAATCCATCATGTGTGGAAAGAAAGAATGCGTTGTGAGGGCTTGCCGGCAAGCAACCAAGCCCTGAAGACTGAAAACTCCCCAGAGCGTTGCCGGTGTCCTGATGCAGCCTGTGCAATCGCGTTGCATGGTGCGCTCGGGAGTTGTATGTAATGCTGAACAAAGCGTGGCCTGTGCCTCCAGCCTGGCATGCGGTACATGCATGAGCCCCGTCATCAACCAGCGGTCATGCTCCAGACAGCATCTTCTGTTCGCTGGGGTGGATTGTGTGGTCAGCTTGAGGCCTCTTAAGCACGTGCAAGCAATCACCAGCAGGTGTGTGAGTGCGTAACAACTGGTACGCGAAAAGCGCATACCAGCGCATGCCCTACCTACACAACGACCCAACCAAACAGTGCATAAGCCAGGCCCAACTGAATCTCATCTGTTGTGAGCAACTTGCAGCAAGCGGTTTGCATGCAGCAATCCACAACGTCAACAAGTCAACCCAGGGGCACATACCACATTGCGCCAAGTTCGGTTTACAACAATTCAAGGTGCGGTATACAGCTGTTGCCGTTGTTCAGGTGGCGTCTGCCCTCGACATCTATTTTCCTTTCTTGGGCTCGGAATCGACCTCCAACGGCAGCGGCGGCGCTGAAGGCTCAGGCGCTATCGTCTTGCCCTGCGCCTTCATCTCCACCTCTGACGCCTTGCCTACACCGGATGCAGCCGCACCCTTGCCGCCGCCTGCCTGCTTGCCGCCGGGCGGTGCTGGTCCCTTACCCAGCAGGTACGCCATGTCTGTGCACAGGCAGGCGGATTGATTGGCGGCGGCAAGGTGTTGAATCGCGCGTTAGCACCAAGGGAAAATGCGGCGTCGCCACAAGTCCCTCATGCAGTCACACCCGCAAAGGTCAAGGCGAGAATGCATGCATGCATGCTGGCTTGCGCGCATGCATGACACATCGTGCCACATGGTCCTAGGGGTCGTCATGCTGTTGTTCACACCAGAATCGCCGTATGCAGCACAACGCCAAATGCTTTTGTCCCCGCAGCATATATAGGAGTAGCCCTACTGCAGCAGCAAGCGGTTGTGTTGATTGACATCACACTGTTGCTATGTCTGGCGCATGTGCTGTGATGATCCATGACTCACCCGCCTCCACCTTGACCAGCCTATCCTTCAGCGATACATGCTCCAGCATCAGTGCGTAGAAGCGGTACAGCAGCCTGCAAGCCGCAAGAGCCGCCAAAGTTCGGCAGCGGCAGCACAGCGTGTCAGCAAGGAAGGCAACAGGTAACGAGTGCTGAAAACTCTTAACCCGTCGAGGACTCATGCTAAGCCACCAAGGGAGCCATCACAAGAGCCATATCAAGCTGCACGGCTGCACTTCCACAAAACTAACAGCTGACCGGTTTGAACTTGAATTGTCCAAGGGCATGCATTACCCCTTCATCCACGGCCCCACCACGACATGCGTGCCATCCCTCTACCCCCTCCCTGTCCCCTAGTCCCTATAGGGGCTAACCCGTCCTTACCCCCACAGCAGGAAGGTGAGGGCAGCTATCCAGAAGTTACGCTCCTCCCTCCACCTCCGCCCCAGGATGGCGGTGCGCTGGTTGGGCGTGAGCGTGTCGCTGACGTGCGCCTGCGACATCTTGTACGTCTGCATGCTGGTGGCTGCGGTGTCCGGGAGCGCGCCGCACGGCGTGGTGGGAAAGCAGGGCATGAGCGAGGCGACAGCATTAGTATACCATACAGCGGTACAGCGAGGAAGCCAGGGAGGGATGCAGTAGAAGCGAGGCGGGGCTAGTGTGACAAAGTGCGGCAGAGATCGTAAGGCACAGCACGTATGCATGGGGAGGAAAACAGCAAAGCAGCGCCAAGCACTGTAGTTGTGCCTAGCAGGCTGCTGCATGATGCATTGAAATCGGAACGGCGCGGTATTTTGAGCGGCTATGCGACGAGGTACGACGGCATACGAGACGCATGCCCGCGCAAGTCATGCGTCCTCGCATGACCGACTTGAGCGGGCACGCTTCTCGCATGCCATGCACCTCTTCGCATGGACGCTCAAGCCACCATATGGCGTCAGTATATGGCAGCTTGTGCACGAGGCAGTTGGCAAGTGATCAAGTGGCACTGGCGGGGACAATGGCCCATCTGCCTGCGGAAGCCATCAGCGCAGGACGGGCGTGCGAGCAGCACGCTAGGGATGATGGTTGCGGGCAGTACACGGTGGTCAAGAGGCTTGCACAGCAGGACCGCAAGCATCAGTGGGCGGCGGTTCGCGCCCGTACGAACCTATGAATGCAGCGCCCGTGATGAACAACGCCACGTGGAAGAGTTTCGCCTGGCCCGCTGCACATGAGGGACCCGTGGGCACAAACAGGGAGCAGCAGGTAGCTTGTTGTATGCTGTCGTGTGTGGAGCGGTGTGTGCGGGCGACGGGCTGAGGCGGGTGAGCGGGGCATCACACGACAGGGTCGACACGCCACCGCGCTGACAAGTTGCCCAGTACAGCGGCTGGTGCTTTTAGTACAAGCTGGTGATTTGAGTGAACCCCAGTCTGATTCAGCACTGCACTAAGGGACCCCTTGAACTCTCTTCTTTGCGCTCGTCAGTCGGTTCAGGCAGGCCAGCAGGATGGACATCCTGTGTTTGCCAAGCACTCTCACAGCAACGTTCCTCACCGATCGGGAAGAAGAGGAAGCGACGAACGAACATCAGCAACCCCTTCCTGACGGACCTGCAAACACGCATTCATTTGCGCCGAACCGAGACCAACCGTCCAGGGCAGGACAGCAATAACATACTAGGCTGCAGCAAACAAGGAGCTTGCTGTGTTGCTAGGTTTTGAACATGCTGCAATAAGTGAAAGCGATCTGTGGGTTCCAGCAACCACCCATTCCACTCCACATCATGCAGGTGCAACTTACTGTGGGGCAGGGATCAAGATGAGCAAGGTCAGGATCAGCGGGGGTGGAAGCAAGAAGTTGACAACTATCTTCCATGCGGACATTTTGGGCAACGCTTGCGGTGTAAAGCTCAGCGGTGTTGGGCGCAATTCGCCTCAGCAGGCAAGCTCGTGGGGCTGCAAGACTGGTCCCGAACGAATGAGTGCAACACACTGAAGGCTATGTGGTGAGCTTCTAGGTGTTCCGGGTATCAACACTGCAGGGTCTGCGCTATGCCTGGGCTTCAGCCAGAAGTAACACATTAGGGGCGGACATGTGCGAACTGCATGCACAGGTCTGGCCCAGGGCCTGCCGATAATTGGCCCAGCGGACAGCAAATCAGCAAGGGAACTGGTCCCAACAGCCCATAGGCCATACACCTAGGGAACACGAGTTGCCTGCATCAACAGATGGTTGACAACTGCACCGATGGCTTCTCGCTTTCCACTCCGCTCCGCTCCCCCTTGTCCCCCGCACGCCCACCTTCCCCACCTGGAGGACAAGTACGTGGGTGGTGCAGCGCTGAGAGGGGCGCCGAACACTCAGGATTACTGTCGCATTGCATGCTTGACGAGGGAATAATGCTGCTTTTTGCGTGCTGCACAATTGTCGCTATTCGGTTGTGCTCCTTGGCAGTGTGTGCGCAATCGATGTTTGCGTCTTTGCTGGGGCCGTCACCCCAGCGAATAAGGTGCACGGCAGCCAGCACATTAAGCCAATCAACTGGCATGCATCTGCTGGGTTGCATCCTGACACTCACAGACTTTGTCCGCCGCGCTATGGTTGTTGTCGTGAGCGTGCCCACAAATAGCACCACGTTTGCCCACGTCGGCAGCTTGTGGTGGCCACTTGGCCAGCTCAGCAAGGTTCAGAGCTGTTGGCCTGTTCTGCCCTCTGGGTGTCCGTTGCAGGGGCGCACCAGGGACGGGAGGTCACTCCAGGGGACGCTCATACCACGCACCCAGTACGGTGGGTCCAGGCTTACACTCTCTCAACAACACACAGCGAAAAACAAGTGACCGAGCGCACCACTGCCGGCATGCACGGACACACTGCGTAATTGCATGCATGCCGCAGCAGTGGGACATGTTAACGTGCCTGTTAGCACCTACACCACCAGAAATTCAAGTACATCCCGCCACGAGCAAGGAGCATCAAGGGTGCACGGTATGCACGCGCACTGCAGTATGGCTGTATGGCACACGCATCGCTGTCAATCCCTCGCACGGCGCCAGGTGCAGGATGCCACAGCAACTGCAAGATTAGGATGCTGCCGCTTCGCTTGAGGCGCACCTGCATGCCACATCCCCAGTCAGCCTGCACGGCAGAGACCACAGCAGCCAGGCAGCAGTGTGTGGTGGGTATCGCTCAGCCGCTCACCGCCCTGTGGAGCTACGCAACGTTGCGGCGCGCGCAACGCAAGCACGCGTGATGCATGAAACTTGCTTGAACAACCAAAACCGTTGAGGCGCAACCGGTCAACAGTCGTCATTCTTTCACTTAGTCCAACATCGCATCAACCTGAGTTGTCAACTTGTGCAAACGCCTGCGGCTGCTCTGACAAAACCCACGCCCAAATGCTTTGCAGTTCAATTGCTCTTGCTGTTGTTGGCGGGACGGCCCCTTATCAAAGCGGCGGCGGCAAACGCAGAAGCAAGTGCATGTCATCGGCAATGTCATGGCAGCGCAGTCAAGACAGGTGCAGGAAGCGGGCACAGCAATGGCGGCCTGAGGCTCGCGTAGCACACACAGGGGTGTGGCCGCTGGCGTGATGGTGCGCCACCAGAAATCCATAAACATGTTGTGGGCAAAGGATTCGACGGGCTTGCCCCAGCAGCATGCATGCATGCTTGCATGAGCACTGCGTGACTGGGTCGGCTATCTTGTCAGCTGTCCGTGTGTGGCGCTGGCGCGTGCATGTGCAAGACGTTTCCAACATGTACGCGGCCCGGCAAAAGATCGGCAACACGTCGTTCAAACAGAGCAAGTGTGAAAGCAAAACAGGTCGTTATCGATGCCGCGTGTGCGATAAGGGAAAAGGCTTGCGGGTTACACACCGGTCAGGTCTCGCTTGCACGCCCTCTCACATGCCAGCCATGGGGCCAGGAGGGGGGTGAAACCATAGATGCTATGTGCATGCTACAACAATATCATACGGCACGCGCTGGCGCTATCAGCATGATGCAACCCTTCAAAGGTGCTGCCATGTGCATGCTACAACAGTATCATATGGTAAAGACCACCACATGGACGTGTGTACCATGCATTTGATGTGGGATCATGGCCTGTACGCATGAAACGGTTCTGCGTCACAAACTCACAACCCACCAAACAGTTTCTCACTGCAGTGCGTTCGTACCAAACTGAAAATTCATGACGCTCCAGAGTGCTCGGCCGTGCAGAAGACCGGTCAATACCCTGCGCTTATGTGCGCTCTGTTGATGGCCGAGGTGCGAATTAAGCCAGGCAATGACCGGGAATGACCACGGTAAATTAGAGCAGTGTTCCGGAATATGAAGGCACACGGTGCGTGGAACATGTCGCTCACAATACCGGCAGCGCCAACCAAAGTTCAGTTTGAAAGATTCGGCATTCCTGACCACCCTAGGCCCTCTCCCACCCCCGCAACCAACACCCATCCCAGATTGAGCTGGCCGCATGCAACCGATTGCAGTACACCACGCGTCCCAAACATGTTGCTCTCACGTCTCAGCCGTTGCGTATTACGGTGGTGATGTAGATGACCTGGTACACCGCGTACATGCTGCAGCCCAGCACCGCAGCGCGCTGCGTGAGGCGGAACTTGAAGCCAAAAGGCACTGCCAGCGCCCAGACCGCCAGCACCACCACCCCACACCCATACAGCACCTTCAGCTCCACGTTCGATGGCAGCTGCACGGTGGCGCTAAAGGTGGGTAGCGCCAGAGAACACAGCAGACCTGCACGATACACACAATGGGAGGCACACCGCAGTGGGAGGCACAAGGCACATCACACCACGGCACGTCGCACCCAGCAGGGAGTAGAAGAGCATGGCGTCGGCAGAGCCAGCGCTTGGCCCTGATGCTGGCGGCAGCGGTGCAAGCGTGCAGGAAACGTTGCCGATTGCCAGGCACCAGCGATGCACGTCGTGATGCTGCCGCGACATCAGCGGACTGCTGCTGCCATGACAATTGATGTTTCTGGTTTGTACACTTGGAGTGTTCTAGCCGAGGCCGGTCCACCTACCCCAGCCAAATCATGACTTGTAACGCCCACAGATGCGAGTCATGTAACAAGCATGCGGGTGGATTGCGCTGGCTCTGTGGCCTGCCCTAGTGTTGGTAGCATACTGTATGCCGCACGATGGCGAACAGCAAAACTTGGCAGAACCAGGAGCGACACTCACCAGCTAACAAGACGAAGAGCGGGCTGCCGAAGCATGCTGTGATGGCCCTGTGGGTGGCAATGGCGCGGCAGCAGCACATGAGCACCCGACACTGATGCATGGCTTGAAAAGACACCTTGGACACGCACCTTTCATACACGTTGTCCATGCATTGGCATGGTCACAACAGCATGTGAGAGGACCAGGCATGCAATACGGCAGCCGTGAGGGCGTCAAACAAGGACGATGCTACCTGAGCATCATGACAACTAGGTTGGAAGTTGGAAGCAGAAGGAGGATGCTGCATGTCACCTGATGGCACGATCAACAATGCTTCGCACCAACGCGTTCCCCTGGCCCGCTCGTTTGCATCGTTTTCAAAACATACCACACACACCACTGCAGGTATTACATATGATGAAGCCACCGACACGGCCACCGATGCAAGCATATTCCAATCTGTTCACTGCAGCACTCACATTGTGGGGTAGCCATCCATGGACATGGATACGTTGGACACCAGGTCACTCACGGAGTTGCCCCACGCAAGCACCGTCACCTGCACATTGCGCACGTATGCACACCACGGCATGCACACGCGGTGACCAGCTGACGGGCCACCTACAGCCAGCAAGCACATGCGCCTGCGCTGCTACCCCGTAAGCAGCGTCAAGGGCAGCGTGCCCATGTGCACATGTGGCAACCAGCTGCACTGGCGCAGGGAACAGTGCCGTGTTGGACATACGGTAGTTGGATGTAGCCAGCCGCCAGGCAAGCGCCGCAGCCATTGTCATATGCATCACACAAGTTCGCCAAAGCCAGGAGCGCCTGCCAGCATTAGCAGTGTTGACATTGGCAGGGGCAATTCGCGAAGTCCTCCCGCACAAGCTAAGCAGGCTCCCTTCACCGCCTGCCATGACTCACCCCGAGCAATGAAGGGCTGATGCCGTACACCAGGCCTAAGCTGAGCACAGTAGCCACCAGCTCTGCGCGGCGCAGGCAAGCACCAACATTTCAAGTGTACAAACGGACGGAACATGGGACGTACTGCTGGCATAGGGGAGCGCGGGAACTGCTGACAAAAGCATGTGTGCATGTCAGTCGGAGCTCTGAGCGCAAGGGAGCAGGTGGAAGGGGATCAGGCATGCACGCACCATCATGCAACCCTTCAACTATGGAGGAAACAAACGTGACGCACTAACGGCAAAGGTGGAGACCTTGCACACAATGTGTGTGTATGAAAGGATGAGGTCAAGCACGGTGCAGATTGTACAACCATGCACCAGCATGTCAATTCGGCTAGGGGTGTACTGCCTGCCCGTACTAATGGGACTGCTCACCGTCAGCCGCCAGGTCCAGCAGGGCCATGGACTCTATGAACACGGCCGCGGTACAAATGCCTGCAGGGGTGTACAGGAAGGCCACAGCGCACGCCATCAGTACGCACACCTGGTTCGGCGTGTCCTCCCATAGTATCAGGCACTGCCAGGCCAGCTCGCAGCATGCAAGCGGTGTTTGACACTGCAACTGCCAACATCAAAAAGCATGCGTCATCTGTAACTTAATACCACTACAGTACCTGCTACAGTATCGTGACATGCCAAGTTAACATGAAGGACACAATGTGAGCAAGCAGGCGTGTAAAGCCGGAGTACGCTGACACGGTTATCGGTGCATGTTCTTTTTTGAGCACAATGCTTTGTTGTGCAGGATGTGGACTCGCAGCTCGCGCACCTGCCGCAAGGCCCTCAAGCCTATTGTTGGCCGGGTAGAACACCAGGGCAGCAACGCTGACCATGGTGCCGCACATGAGGGCTGCCAACGAGGCTGCGGACCCGCTGACCAGCGCCGAAGGCCCGCCGCCCAACTTGACGACCGCCAGTATTGCCAGCACAGTGGGCCACAACACCGCGGCAGACCTGTGGAAGGTGGCGTGCCGCGTCATGTACACCTGCATGCAAGGCATACGCAACGTACCATGCATGATCCAGGCTTGGTACATGGAGTTCCGTTTGTGCCATGCGCACGCATTCATGGCCATTTCATGATGAAACTCTGCACGCGTGCAGCTGAAGTTAACGCGTCGCGACCACAATCCTGAGCGCATGGGCGATACTAAGGGGCGAGAATGCAAAGCTCCACCAACTCCACTCTCAAGCCCTGCACATGCCGCAGACAATGCACGTCGGCGCGAGCAACGAGTGCGCACGGGCGGCCACCTCAATCCCCGTTGGTCAGCCAGCCCACACTGACAGCAGGCAACACGGACCCACCCGGGGTACGCAGCATGACACCGCCGTGAGTATGGGCCACTCCAGCAGCTTCCAGGCCAGCATGTGCCAGCTCAGCCGATGCTGCGAGGACGTGGGGGAGCCCGGCTCAGCGCGCCGCACCAGCGACGCCGGCGCCGACGCCACCGTGCGCAGCGGCCGCGGCGACAGCAGCGGCGCCTGCGGCAGCATCGTCAGCGCCGACGGCGCGACGCACCGCTCCGCATCGCACCCCGCTGGCCCGTGGTCCGGCCCGCCTTCGTTGCTGAGCCGGCTGGGCCGCTTCCATTGCCCGGGTTTGGGAGGTGCTGCTGGGTCATGCACACCCCCAGTAGGCACGCGTCCGTTTACAGTGGGATGATGGTTTGGGTACGGCTGCCCGAACGGCCCGTGTTCGTGATGCCAGCCCAGGAGATGGCCGTTCCCGGCGGTGATGTGGTTCCCACTCATGGGGCCGTTAATGACCAGCGCGGGCGTGCGCGGCGCTGCAGGGAGCGCATGAGCCCCGCCATTCATGCCGCTGCCAGCGGTGCCACCGCCGCCAGCAACCGCGCGTGCGCCTGAGCGCCGCCCGGCCGCTGCCATGGCCGCAGCCCCCCCCAGCGTCGTTGACAGCGTGTACGTGTGCACCACCGCCGCCGCAGCGCCTCGCCCGAGCATGCTATCATCCTCCAGCGCTGCCAAGCTGGCGTAGTACGACATGTCCAGCAGTACAGGTACTGCAGCATGGCGCGCAGGGCGGGCAGGGATACTGGCCGAATGCGGCAGCAGCAGCGGGCGCCTGATGTCATCATCGTCACTGTCGTCGTCGCTGTGGAGCCGCGGCGTCCCTGCGCACGCCATACGTGTATGCATCCTTCAAAAACAAGCTTTCATGCAAGCACGCGGGTTGTCCTGTGACAGCCTCATTCGGGCGTGAGGCACAGCAGCAGTACACCCTCCAAAGTCCTGATCGCTCTGCACAGCAGCGAAACACTGATATGTTATGCGGTTGGTAAAGCAGCAGTGCAAGCGTGGGACGCCAACAAGGCGCTTAGGGTATATGTGCCTTTCCCTGAGAACTTCTTGTAATGAGGGAGTGAGCTTATCAATGCTGAGGAGCCCATGAGGATGCTAAGCAGGCATCAGCAGATCTGACAGCGTAGCCCTGAAGCAGGCCCAAAGCTGCCGCTCGGCCGCCGCCCCGACCCGCTGCGCGTGCGCGGCGCACAAGCGAAGGTCCCCCCCCCGCTGCCCAACTAGGCGCAGCAGCGCCGCTCTCACCGGCGCCTGCGTGCTGCTGCGTCTGCGACGCGATGAGCGTGATTGGGTCCATCTCCCATCCGCCGTCCTCTGTCTGATACGCCCAGGGCTCGTGTGGGACCTCGTGCATGCGGGGGTCGAGGTGCACGGGCTCGTCGCCGCGCGTCATGCTCAGCGTCACCGCCACGTACGCCAGGTAGTACACGGCCAGCAGGATGCATTCCACCACAGACACCTGCGACCCAACCCGCATCACAGGCAGAGCCGGCTGCTTTCTTATTACCTTTCAACCTACGAGACCGTGGCGTGCAGTCGTGCACCCATTGGCATCGCGCTGGGAGCGACAGATACAGATGCGTATCATTACTCAATAGGCCTGCCTGCGTTGCAGCGGGAGCGCCACCGCTGACGTGTCCCTGGTGCTGCCGAACCCCTGAGGCACAGTGGTGGCCGTACGCTGGCAGTTGAGCGATGCAGCGGGCTGCGGCTGTCGTGGATGCAACCTGCCATGCACTACCGTCTAAGCAGCTGCACAGCATGGCCCCGCGTGTCGGCGTCGCTCACCGTGCCTCGTATTAGAAAGATGAGCACGGTAACCAAAGAGCAGAGGTAGAACGCCACATCCTGCACCCGGAACGATGTCCATCCAGAACGTCAGGTCATGTGGCGCATCGTGCATGAAAATCATGCAGGGAAACCGTTTGGGGGATAGTGAGTTGGTCGCACAACCTGCGCTGATCTGTCAGCACGTGCGCCAGGTTCTGGCAGGAGCAAAAGCTGGTGATGCACTTGCATGCTATGCAGCGGTGCTTTGAGAGAGAGGGGAGATTACATCACCCAGACCAGTATAGCCAGAGGCTCAGACCCGGGACAAGAGCTTTGGCATGCTGGCATTCGTACAATCTGGTGGTGTGCATGCTGCCGCTGCATGCCAGAGCTGCGTGATGCGCGCTGCAGCGTAAGGCCGATAGCCTCAGCTTGCGAGCGCGCCTCCTGTAGCCTCAGTACCCCCGCTCGCCCCCGCTAGGTACAACACCACAGCTTGCAGATGGCTGTAGATGCGCCGTTCATGCAAGCGCCTGTCGTCCTTGGTGAGCACGGTGCGCCGCACAGAGTTGCGTCACTGATTGCCCACATATGACGCGACGGGCTTTGTGATCCCTTGCTGCGTTTGTGTGTTTGTGTCGGTGCACACTCCTTGCTTGCATGTCTGACTACAAGTGAGTACCGGCAGCTACGCACCTTGATGAAGTGAGCAGCTTTCACGTTGACGACCGAGCTAGGCGAAAATAGGATGACCAAGCTGAAAACCAAGCAGCACACGAACAGGCCTGACCCAACCGGCTCTGTCAGTGCCAGCGCCACTCCAGCGGGATTGTCGGATGATAACCCAGTCGCAAACGCCGCTATTTGTGTAAAAATGTCCGGTGCTCCATTTCCCTGCAAGTGTTCAGCCAAGCGGCAGACGACTGTTGCACTTGGGTGCAAAGCCTTGCAAGGCAAAGGTTGACTTGGACCACAGTCAACACGTTTACCGCGTAAAGTGCTGGACTCACAAAGGAGAGCAGTGTAGCCCCAGCAACGCAGGGAGAAAGCTGAAGATACTCAGATATCAACTCGATGCTGGGGCAGAAAAACCTGCAGCACATTGGTCAGCAGTCAGCAGTGGCATGAGAGTCACTGCAACACGCTGGCTCACAGAACAGGCAGCTCCACTCAGCAGAACCAACTGTGCGTGAAAGCGGTCAGCCTTCAGAGCGTGCACCAGCATCTGGCCTGGAGCAACAGGTTTGCAGGAAGCCCTCAACCCAACACAGCCTCTTCAATCGGCTTTGGACCCGCGCCCAACCTCTTCAGCACTAGTTCCCAGCTGGCCTCACGAAAAAGTCAGCTGCATCCACAAAGCACAGGAACCAGCACAGTGCCCTCACCCCAACCATGACCAAGGACACCCCTTGCTGGTACCTCCCCCACTCACTTGTCCGCTGTCACCAGCAGCAGGCCGAAGACCACGACAATCCAAAGCACCAGCAGCGCTTCCCGCAAGCCAGGCCAGTCTGGAAGGTGGCAGTAATATACTGCAAGGTAGTCAATGAAAGAGCGCGCAGCACAGCTGGGTGTCGAACGCACGTACGTACAACGCTGCGCTGCAGGCTGCGTTGCTGGCTGACAGGGTTCGCCGTCCTCTGCTCCCAGCAATCGGGTCCGTCTAAGAGATGAGGCCTCCACGTATGGCAGCCACAGGAACACTGCAGCTGTCAGAAGGACGAGCGTCCTGGTGAGCCACACACGCGGACAGCCCATGCAGATGGCGCACTGCCAGCACCTCAGGCACCTGATATACTGTCCACAGTGACTGTGGAAAAACAGACCAAGTCCAGACTGGGGTATCTTCGTGCAGTCGCGCTTGTTACAGAACACTGTAACGCAATGACATATGACTTGCTGGAACACAGCGAGTCATGATGTACAGCAAACAGCGTTGGCTGTGCATAACATCCCCTCAAAAATCCTGCAAGACGAGCCAACAAACATTGTGGCATTTGTCGGCTCGAGCCTGCACATATGGCAGAATTGGCAGCGCTTGCCCACCACGCGGGCACGGCGGGGGGTGGAGGCAGGGGCAGGCAGCGCCGAGGCTGCCCGTCCCGCATATGGCGAGTAGTGCAGCGAGCGACGCCAGCGTTTCCGGCAAAACGGATTGGCGCTGCATGGGTGTTCAGTGTCGAAGGGGAACGGAGCGTGGTCCCGGTGCAAGCACTGCAGCACTGCAGTGGCCTACAGTAGCGCGGGCCCTCAAGCGGCAGCATAAAAATCGTTTTGGTGAATGAGGCAAATATTGAGTAGTGGGGCGTTCTCCAGGATGGCTCTGGGCCAGGGAGGAGGGGGCGGGTTCATGAACACAGGTTTCCGGGAACGGGGAGAGGTGCATTCCAGCCAGGACCGGGGTGGCATACTCTAGGGCAGCGCGTTGCTTTGAAGGTTTCGCATGTCGAGAACAAAAGTGTTTGTAATGGTAGTAGCGAGCTACAGCAAGTGCGAGAGAAAAAACCCACAACGATTCGAGCACAACATGCAAAAGTCGCGGGCCATGCGCTCGAGCGACACACACGCACGCACGTCGACACACGAGCACAGGCACAGGCACAGGCCAAGAAACACATACGCTGCCACGCCTGCACACATGCGGTTGCACGCACGCGCCGGGCCCAATAATACAAGCCTCCAGAGCCATTTGCGAAACCCCTAATTCAAGAGGCAAGGACCAACGCGCACCCACGAAGCGCTAACCAGGAAAGCAGGGTGCGGAGCCGAGGCGACACGACAACAGAGAAAGGGGGTGGAGTATATCTAGAGACAGGTATGTATGTTGATACGCTTGTGCACTCGGCCAGCAGGCAAGCAAGTGCCGAGCGATTGAGCTCGCGGGTCCCGGGGAGTCCCGTGCCACCCACATGGGCAAAACAGACTGATAACATATATGGGGAGGCTTTTGCTTTAGGCAAGGCAGAGAATCAGGAGTCTTAGGACCCCAGTGCATGGAAGGAAGGACCGCCGATGACACACGCTTAGTTGAGCATCGTGGTGATAATGACGACCACGATGGCAACTGCCAGCATGGCCAGCAGCAGCTGACGCATTTTCTTTGACACGAGCGGCGCCTTCTGCACCGGCCGCTTCTTGGCCACGACCGGCGTGACCACCGCAGCCGCAACGCGGCCTTTGTCGCCGGCCCCGCGCCTGGTGGCGGTCGGCGCGTGCGCCGCCGCCGGCGCGATGGGCGCGTCGTCCGTGTCGGCAGAGTCCGAATGCCCGGCGGCTGCGGCTGCCGCCAGCGCCGCTGCCCGATCCACCGCGCTCCCATGGCCCTTCTTCTTTTTGTTCTTCTTGCTGCCACCGCCCGCAGCGGTGCCGCTGGCGGCACTCTGCAACGCCGATGCGGCAGCCCCCCCGGCCGGCGCAGCCGCATCCACACCACCCAGGCCAGAGTCATTGGCAGGGCCCCGCGGCCTGGCAGGTGCGGTCAGCAGCACCTCCTCGCTCCAGCTGCTGTGGCCGGTGGCGTCCACGCCCACCGAGCGCAGGCGAACGCAATACGCTGCCCCCGGCACCAGCGTCGTCACGCGTGCCTCGGTCGTCTTGCTGACCAGCGTGGCTGCGCCCTTGGCGGCAGCAGCTGCCGTGGCAGCGGCGCTTCCTGGAGCACCAAGCTCCGCCACTCGCGTGGGCGCGATGCTGACCTCGTACGACATCGCCGCTGCGACCGAGGCCGTCGGCTGCGGCGCGCTCCAAGCGATGAGCGCGCTCGCAGCGTCGCCCCCTGGAGCCAGCACCAGCTCCGAGACCGTGACCTCGGTCGGCGGAGCTGGCGGAAGCTGCGCCGTGCTGGCGTACTCGTCCTCGCTCCAGCCGCTCGAGCCGGCAACGTTGGTGGCGCTCACGCGCAGCGCGTACTTCGTCGCGGGCTGCAGCTGCCCTACTTTGGCAGTGCAGTCACGCCCACTGTACACCACCTGCCAGCCAACGCTTACGGTGCCGTTTGCCCCGTTTGCAGGCTGGCTGCTGCTGGCGGCTTCGACTGCCTCCTCCGGCGCACCCGCGTGACCGTTGCTCTCCAGGGCGGCGCTGGGGGTCCCGACGGGGGTGGGCTCCAGGGGGCGTGCCTCCAACACGTAGTGCGAGACGGGGGCTCCGTTGTCCTCTGACGGCTCCTCCCACCGCACCTTGAGCGTGTTGGACATGCGCTGCACGACCGCCAGCCGCTGCGGCGCGGCTGGTGGCGCAGGCGCGGTGTGCGCCTGCACCGGCACCGTGAACGCGCTCGGGCCGCACACGTTGGCGGCGCGCGCGCGGAACTGGTAGCAGCGCCCGGGGCTGAGGCCTCCCACCTCGTGTGTATAGCCCGCGCCCATGTACACCACCTGCCACGCGGAGGCTGAGGCGCCCGTGCCTGCGGCCTGCGCCTTGCCGCGCAGCGCTGACACGCTCACGGCGCACATCTCCAACACCGTCTGCAGCACGGGGGCGCCGTTGTCTGTGAGGGGCGCGGCCCAGCTGACCCGGATCGCGTAGCAGCTGAGGCCCTCCGCATGGAGCACCTCGGGGGGCGAGGGAACGGTGGGGCCGGTGAGAGCGTGCGTGAGGCCGCTCCACTCGCTCGTGCCCATCTGGCTGGCTGCGCTGAGGCGGAACGCGTAGGGGGTGTTGGGTTCGAGACCGCGCAGCTCCACGAACGATTCCGGCCCGCGGTACGCCTGCTTGAACACCAGAGCGGGCGCTGCGGGCGCCCCTTCGCCGCCGCCGTTGGCTTCTGCGGCAGGGGCCGCTGCAGCAGCGCTGGTGCTGGCCGTTTGGTTCAGCTGCGCCGCCTCGACCGTGTAGTGCAGCACGGGGGTGCCGCGGGCAGCGGGCGCGTTCCAGCGAAGGATGAGGCTGGTGCTGCTGACGCCAGAGACTGTGGGCGCCTCAGGGCGCTCCGGCGCCATCGCGTGCGTGTCCGCCATGACCCAGTCTGTCCAGCTGCTGGAGCCGTTGCTGTTGGTTGCCCGCACCCGGAAGTGATAGGGCGTGCCCGGTTCAAGACCATACACTTCTGCTGCGGAAGCCTCGCCAGTGTAAACCAGCGTGGGCGCGTTGCAGTTGCCCGGTGGTGGCGGCAGCGGTGCAGGGCCATGGCCACTCCCGCACACGCATACCGCTGTCGCCATTTCCATGCTGTACGTCGTAACCGGGGACCCGCCGTCGTGGCGTGGCGGTGCCCACGCCATGACGAGCGAGGACTGCAAAGTGCGCATCAAAGAAAACAATGTTTGGCAAGGTGCGGGCAGTGTTCGCACTGCAAGAGTCAGATTATTCCTGAACGGTTACACGAGGTAGTCAGTGACAGCCGCACAACAAGCCGGCGGCCAGTACACACCAGTTGGCTGACCTACCGAGAGCACGATTTCAAACTTGACTTACCGAGGTGGCGGCGGTGAGCTGAAGGGCCAGCGGCGCCTCAGGAGCATCCGACTGCGTGCAGATATCCACAGGAATGGTCCACTGGCTCCAGCCTGCAGAGTTGCAAGCTCGGACCCTGACCCGATAGGTGCAACCGGCGCGTAAGCTGTTGATGGTGCAGGCAGTCGCGTCACCCTCAAAAATGCGCAACCAGTCGTGTCCCATATAAGCCGCAGCTGCCTTCGTTTTGGCTTGGAGCTCAACCTGTGAGTCGCGTGCAGGACACCGTTTTAAAAGTGTCCAGGGTGAAGTGACGCGGCCTCACTTTTTCAAAAAACTTCATCCAGGTTATCTGCACCAGCAACACTGGTGGTGCTGTCCTTTGGTACAAACAAGGGGGCGAAAACGGTTTCAAGTATTAGAATCAGCTTACCTGGTAGCCAAGCACTGGGCTGCCTCCGTGGTCATTAGGCGGCTTCCATGCGACCGTGCAGGAGGTTTTACTGGAAGAGACAAGCTGCGGCGCTGCAGCCACATCCGGAGGACGCGCACCTGTTGACGCAGACATGGCTGTGCTCCAAGCACTCAAGCCTTCCTGCAAACCAAGCAAAGCAGGTCAAGTCTTGTTAGATACACATCGCACTGCAGCCTGTGCTCGCTTCCGACTTACAGGTGTGAAACAAGGTGGGACATGAACATGTGAATCCTCCAGCTTTTCGCAGAGAGGAATGCCTAGAAAGGTGAGCTGTGTGGCTGTCACCAAACCAAGGCTCCACTCACATCGTTTTCCGCCCGTATCCGGAAGCGATAGCTCGTTCCACAGATGAGCCCCTCAGCTGTGGCAGACGTTCCTGGCCCAGCATAGACAAGTTCAAAGTCACCCTCCTTGCCGTCGTCACGCTCCAGTCGATACGCACACACCGGTGACCCGTTGTCGTTGGGCGGCACCCACTGCAAGCTGACGGTCGTCTGCACAGGACGCACACGCAAGTAAGCCCCATCGCTTCCATCAGTGTAAATGAGGAAGCAGCGAGAGTTCCCGACATCTGCAGGATACACCTTTGGAGCATTGACCGTGTTGGACTGTGCACAACGAGGGGACAGGGGTAACACGGAGTGGTTGCTGACGCACCGCGCTAACAGTGACGACTTCCGGAGGGCTGGGCTGGGCAGGCACCGTGGCCTGGGTGGAGAAGGCACTGCACACACTGTAGGGCCCAGCGCCCACGCTGTTGATCGCGCGAACCCGCAATGTGTAGCGTGTGCCAGGCTGAAGCTTCAGCACCTTGAACGTCCGCTCGGGGCCCCTGTACACCTCCGCAAAGTCCTGTCCAAGGATGCACACAAGGATAGCGTTAAAGAAACGCAAGGCAAGGCCATAGGCCGTGGTGCTAGAATTTGGGCCTTTCCACTGGTCAGACACGCCCCTGCAGCACCCACCTGCGCCAGCGCGCATACACTGCTAGGCGTCACATCCTGGGGAGGTGGGGACACTTCCAGAGCATAGCCCAGCTCAAACTCGCCACCAGGCTCCTCAGGCTGGTTCCATTTGAGCTGCGGCAGGGTAGGATCAGGACAAGACGCAGCGGTTATGGGATTGAAACGCAGCACGGAGCTTCTATGCAGGTACCCAATGTACGCCAAAGCCACAACGGTGGTCCACAGTACCATGCAACCTACCTTGAGAGCGTTCCTGGCTCGTTGTATGAGAGATGGGGGCTGCATGGCCCCTGGCGCAGTGGGAGGGGTTGAGAGGAGGACAGGGGCACTGGGGTCGACATGACATGAATCCTGGTCAGGCACAAGTTCTGCCCCGATAAGCTGCACCGAAGCAGATGTGCGAGCTGCATACAGCCGTCCAGGTCTCAGACCCTCAACCTGTACACCACACACAAGCATCAGGCTGCAGCGGGTCAGCAGGGGGCAAGCACGCAAGGTTGGCAACGGCCGTGAGCAATGGACCAGGGTGTTTAAACCAAGCCAAACCCCTTCAACGCACCTTGCAGGCCGTGCCAGCGCCTTCATAAGCCTTGGTCCAGCCAACCTTGGCAAGCGCAGCAGGGTTCACCTGCTTGGTGGTATCTGCCCCATACTCCAGAAGTACGAGCTCGAGACGGTTTTGCACGAGCGCTGAAGGCAGGGGTAAATCCCCTGACAGCAACACTTGCTCCGGGGCACTCCATGAAAAGAAAGCTGCAGTCGAGCTCAAGTTTGATACTGTGGGCTTCTTGCACACATGACGAGTGACCACCGCTGGTGCAGGCTCAGTGCTGCTGCTGGTGCTGCTGCTGGTGCTGCTAGAGGTGCCACCACCTGAAGCCAGGTCCTCAGAGGAAGGAGTGCTCAGGTGCTTGGGCTGCTGCTTGAACAATGGCCTGTCCAAAGGCTCCAGAATTTGCCTATAGTGAGGACCGCCAGTCGCAAGAGCCATCTTCACTTTCAGGTCATTCGGTCTTATGGGACAGTGCGTCGAAGTGTCCAGCGAAACAAAAGTTTGCTGGTTACAGACGCTATGGCGCCTGAAGTGAGCAAGAAAAGGGAGAATTTCGTCTATTCGCATTGTGTGTGTCAACTCAAAGCCGACGAGCAGAAAGCCGGACGCCAATAATTTAGTATCGCTCTGGCGCTGACGCACACAGCACGCAAGCTTACCTACAGACGTGAACAGACACTCCTCTGCGCGTTGATGATGGATTGAGGGTTGGTGAAGGTCCTGCCCTGCCCTACCCTCAAACCAGCACATTTAGTCATGTCACACAGCAAGGTGAAAGCAGCTTTACTAGTTGCTGCAACACAGCTGTTCTTCAGGTCTTGGGCAGCCTCCCCGCGTCGGGCTGGCAGTTTACACCCTGGTACGCCCGTGTGTCGGTTCAAGTATCCAACACGCGGGACTCAAGCTCTGCTGCTAAAGGATAGACAGCAGTAAACGCTCAAAACTGTGACTATTTGCGTAACATTCCGCACCTGAGTGTCAGCAGACATGAAAGGATTTGCAAAAACTGATTGCAGATTGCCAAAGGCACGTCGCACGCAAGCAATAGCCTTATGCATGGCCTTATGCACTGCCTATGGAGCTGTTGAGCGTTTCATGACACACGGAACCTGATTACAGGGCAGGACCTGCTGTTGGCAGTGTTGGCATTGCGCACGCCATCCAATCCATGTCGCGTAAGCGGCTCGAATACCCGGTACAAGTATGCACTCGGTTGCATACTATGATATCAGGTTTCACTAGTTTGGTTTAAAGTGTTGCCATCCCTAAAATATCGCAAAGCTTGCGGCGCATGGCTGACTGAGTGTTCATGGCGTACGTAGCAAACTGTCGGTCTCGGTCACATCATGGTGTGTCCCGTTGTGCTTAAACGCACGGCCCACTGCCTCCACCTCCCCATTCATCCCTTGCAAAGCAGCAGGCGCCTCCTCTTGCGTTCCCCCCCGAAGGTGCAGCCCTATCGATGCCCCCAGCCCTGCACCAGATTTGGCCGCGTTGTGCTGGACGCACTCGTCCAACGTGTCCTCCAGTGGCTTGCCTGCCGGCTCTGGCAGCGCCAGCATGGCCATGCTGCCCATAGCCAGCAGCACAGCAGCGCTGACCAGCGGTGCCCACAGGGCCACTTCAAGCAGAGCACCTGTGCGCAAAGCAAGTGAGGGGTCAACACGCAAGTCGACCGTGCTACAGCCATGCTTTCAGGACGGGCCGCACAAGCGTTCAGGCAGGGACTTCCCTTGTGTGTCTTCACGCCGCAGGTGCTTCATATGCTTCAAGCCACCCCAAAGAAGCCACCTGCAGTGCCCGTGCATGTGCACCGTGCGTGTGTGTTGACAGCTGCACAGCGCCCCGTGTGGCGCAGCCTCACCACCCACCAGCAGCGTAAGTTGTTATAAACGAGCTCACGCGCCCGACGGCGTTAAGCAGCCCGAACCCAGACGTCCGCACCTGAGTGAATGGCCAGCGACAAGTGGGCATGGCACGGCACCAGTGCAGGAGGTGAAGAGTGGGCAGTATGACGAGCTGGGTGGACCCGGAAACACGTGAGGCGACCGGTCCTCAGCTTCAGAGCTGACTCACAGAAACGGTCTGTGCATGCAACCGCGTGACCATGACCTTCATGCTCACAACATATCACAGGCAACCCCGCACTCGCTACGGCCTCACAACTCCTAACAAGTGTCCGTACACGAGCAATGCAGCGTATTTCACACTGTGATTTGCAAACTGGACGCTGGACGCACAGCAGCATTCTTTTCCCCGTGTGCTTGGGTGTGACGCTACGTAGTACGGTTGCGAGACTGTACCATGCCGTGCAGGAGAGCGCCTGTAAACCAGTCACCGGCACGACGAGTGCTCACCGTGGTCGGGTACAGCTCTGAGCTGATCATGTCCAGCGAGTTCCAGCCGCCTACGGACACGCCTGCGCATCAAGGGAAAGAGAGTGCAAGCACATACATGAGCACGATGATGCGCATATGGCAGGGCAGTCGCGCACGCCACGGGAGTGCTTGCATGCCGTATGCAGGATGTGAACGGGTCAAGGTGCAGGCCAGGGAGCAACACCAGCATGGACGTCACCCATACACCCAGCAACACATTAGGACACGGTACGTGTTGAGTAGCCGTCAAGCAACGTGTGTTGGCCTCGTGCACACGGCAGGGCAAGCGTTTCTGCGCTGACGAGCACCAGAGCAGGTTGCGGACCCACCATTGAAAACGCAAGCGGCGACCGTGGGCCACACGCCCCGCGCCGGCGCCAGACCGAACGCCAGCGCACACACGCACGCGCCGGCCATGCACACGCACGCGGTCCACCTGCGTCCGAGGCGGTCCACTAGGAACACGCTCACGATGTTACCTGCAGCGCGCACCACAAACCTGCCAAGACGTTAACCCAACAACGGTGCTGATCAGCATGGAGTCGAGCGCTGCGCTGGCGAATACACGATAACCAGGCGCAACCCTGTTGCAGTGACACGCCTCCACCTGTACGTTGATGCACGTCAAAGTGTGCATGTGCAGCGGCGGGACGCCGTAGTACGGAGCATGGGGAGCTTGTAGTACAAATGCACAAAGCATTTTGGGGATATCGATGCCCGGTGCAGACCTCGCTGCTCAGCCATGAGGAGAGTGTACCTGGCAGATTGGCCAGGGACACCACGAACGTCTCTGCGTACACGGAGGAGCCCTGCGCCCCCCGCTCCTTGAAGTAGCGGGGCAGCCACAACACCGTGCAGTACCTGTGTGTGATGAATGGCAGGGCAAGCGGGCGCGCCAGTCACTCAGCACGCCCTGCATTAGGCCACTGCTTTGGCAGCGGTGTCCTAGCCTGTAACCGTTCCCGTCCCAAATACAAAATCAGGCCCCGGGTCGCGGACGCGCGGCACATCATAGGCACAAGCACGATCTGCTTGCATGCGCTGATGAGCTCATGGGCTGGCACTCTGGCAGCATGTGCTGCACTTGCCCAAGGCAGCACTCTGTAACGATCACGGCCGCAGCCAGACTGCTTCCCCCTCCGCCCCCCAGGGCCTGGGCCGCCCCTTGCCATGCCATCCCGGGACCCACACGCGAACACCGGTGCTTCCCCGCGCCCCCGCATCACACACACACACACGCACACACATTGAGACGGCAAACTGGCAACGGGCTATGCCCTGGTTGGATCGTTTCCAAACCATCCCACGTGCAGTTCTCTTGAACTAACACACAATCTATACCGGTATGCAGGAGGGCGAGGGCCGCTGAGCAGGCCTACACGCTCACCAGCCGCCACACAGGCCCGCCCACGCCACCGACAGCGCCAGCGTTTGCGCGCGCAGGGGTGGCGTCAGCAGCGTGCGCGTGACGGCCTTGGCGCGCTCTGCAGCATTGCGGACGTGCGCCCAAGCATCCCTCATGGCGTTGCGCACGCCTGCTGTACGGCGATGATGCACCGCGTCGCCCTGCCCCGGACTGCCCATCCCAGCATAGCCTGATGACAAAGATGAAGAAGACAAGGCGGTGGGCGACAACAGTGATGATGAGGAGGATGCGCCGTTGCTGTGGTGGTGGGTGCGGTGGTCTCCATCCAGCAGGGCTTGATCGCTCTGGTCGACGGGGACGAGCGCAAAGCCTGAGGGCAGCGGTCGCTTGTTGATTCTGGCCATGCGGTGCAGCACCTGCGTGTCCAGTCAGGTATGCGCAGATGCGCATGCGGCAAGTAAGATTCCCGTGGGGCCATGCAGTGTGCATGTGCATAAAGATAGGGACTGCACCGGACGATGCGGGTGTGCGTGCGCCACAGGTGTTGCAATGGCTGGGGACAGGCGTGGCGGGGGGAAACACTCTTTAATGGTCTTGCTTGATCGTGAGAAGGCAACGCACCACTGCACGTGCACAGGGCTGCGCCTCTTGAGACAGGGTGCACAGTCCCAGCCCCCATGCCTCCACAGCATCAGGCATGCAAGTTGGATACGCTCCTGCGGCATCAGAAGTGGAAGTTGGCACTCACCTCCGTCGCCTCCCTCACTCTGCCCATCACCAGCAGGTACCTGCACCACATGACGACAACACGGCGTTGCATAAGTGTGCGTGGCCGCGTACTGTGGTTTCTGCACTACGTCTGCCACTACATAGTGTACTCTGTGATGTCCTGTATGGTGGTACACACACACAAGCACGCTGGCCCCACGGGAACCAAATAACTCTAAACACACGCATACGGGAATCACGCTTTTGACACAACACACACGCGCGCACACACATTGACTGAGAGCTCTTCGCTCTACCAGCCAATCAGCACCTTCGTCCTCAGGCCTGTGACAATTCAGATTTCTGACCTCTTGA
This sequence comes from Chlamydomonas asymmetrica, assembly GCA_001662385.1. NCBI lineage: Eukaryota > Viridiplantae > Chlorophyta > Chlorophyceae > Chlamydomonadales > Chlamydomonadaceae > Chlamydomonas > Chlamydomonas asymmetrica. Next base: position 44,391 of record BDDA01000512.1, read on the forward strand.
AGTAGCCGACCTGAACCCTGGTAGCCCAGCGCCAGGTGTCCGCTTGTCAAAGTAGCCAACCGGCAACGAGCTACCTGGCGTTGCAACACAATGCGTGCCCGTTCCCTTGCTCTCCCGCACTGAACAAACCCCTCACTGCTAACCCCTGGTTGTACGTACTGTGTATGGGGGCTCAGGCCACCGAGACTCGCCTGGGGCTCTCGGGCATGAACAGCCAGATGCTGGCAGCGCACGTCCACGCCGGCAGCGACGCCACCAGCACGAACGCCCGCCAGCCGGCCGCTGGTATGATGATCCACCCCAGGCCTGCTGAATAGAGCGACCCCAACATCCAGCAGGAGGCTAGGCCTGCCAGCCACTTACCCCTGTCACATACAGACACACAGAGGGACACGAGCACATGGCATCATCAGCTTCATCCCAGGGCTTGCGTGTACGTGCGCGCCCTACAGGCTGCACCTCCCAAGCCCTGATGAGACCCATCCTGCTGCCATCGCGGCGTACTTGCACACTGTCACCTGCAGGCACGCCTGTGCCCGAGGTCACCCCCACACCGCCACACAGCTCCCAGGAGGAAGCAAGGGCAGCATTGGGTGCCACTCGGTAGCGTTCACACTTCACACACATTGGGTGTGAACCTCAAACCGCCACCGGGCAACGAGCACGGCACACAGAAAGCATGGGCATGGCGGTTATGCGTGGTGCTACGCGTCATGCATGGCGGACTTTACATGACGTGTCGAAGCAGGCAGGCAGGCAGGCACCTCCACATGCGCGGTGGTTCTAGTAGCGGCACCTGGACGCTGCGGGGCAGAGCTCCGACAGCTGCGCAAACACGACCGGCATGGAGCCGCCCACGCCCAGGCCTGCCAGCAGGCGCAACACCACTAGCCCCGCCAGGCTGCGGCTGCCGGCGGACAGCGCGCCGAAGGCGGCGTTGATGAGCAGCGCCGCCAGCAGCGAGGTGCGCCGCCCGATCTTGTCGCCCAGCACGCCCCAGGTGAGGCCGCCGAGGAACATGCCCAGGAACACGCACGCATTGAGCGCACCCTGCGGCGAGGCAGCCGGCCAAAACGTGCATTTGTCATGTGTGTTCGCCCGAGGGTATGGTCACGTTGTTGGCCGGCGGAGCGCGAAGACAGGCAGGCAGGTGAGGGGAAACGTGAGGGGAGCTAGGCAGCTGGGTATAGTGTTTGTGACAACTGCAGCGTGGCGGCTATGCGGATGGCCGGCATGGTGCTTCCAACGCATGGCGGGCAGGCCCTTAGCTGCTCATGGGTGTAAGGCATGGACACCATGCCCCCGGGGTGCATGCCTTGCATGACATGCCATGCACAGGTGCAATGCATCTGGCCTGGTGATGTTAACCACGGATTGCATTCTGACAGGGTTCCGCACGCAGCAATTACCAGGACGTGCACGCATGCACGCACCTGCCGTTTCGGTGTCAAGTTCAGCTCGCTCTCCGCTGCAGTTGCCACCAGCCCCACTGACAGGATTTCAGTGGCATCCGCTGCATTCGCCAGGCCACACACAACCAGCATCAGCCACTGGAAAGGTCCATTGCCAACCTGCAGGAATACGCGGGCACGCGCAGCACATAGTTTGGGTGCCACCTGGCTGCTCCCAAACTGCTTTCAGGGGCAGGGAAACGTCGCCAAGTATGCTTCACATGCCCACAGTGTTCATGCTGATGCAAGGCAGGTTATGCCTCTTCGTGTTGCACGCTTTGTACGTTGGCTACCCTGTTTGGAACAGGCGTCAGTGCAACTCCTTCACATTCCTCTGCACACCACGTGCACGAACGAAATATTCTACAGTGCTGCAAAAAGACGTCAGATGGACCAATTAGCGTGCGTCTTGCTTTCACGGTAAGCCGCAGGCACCAATGCGTGCATGGCGTTTAGGGTGCTTACCAGGGACAGAGCCTGCTCAAAGTGCAACGGCTGGCCATAGGCATCGTCCGTGTCCATTCTGTTTAGTTAGGTCTATTTGCTACTAACAAGGCAACTTGCATCCTCAAAGTTGGGCCTCCTGACAAAGGTGCTTGCGCAACATCATAGCAGATTCCCACACGTATTTCGGAGTCAGCACAGGCTGGTATGGCTCTGCATACTGCAGCCACAGGTATTTATCGCTTCCGGGCATGTCATGATGTCATGATGCGCGCTGCCCTCCACGACCTGCATCGCATCCTACTTTATAACGCAGGTGCAGTACGGCAGCGCATGTGCACAGTTCTTCATGTATATGCATACCATTGTGCACAATGCGCAGCCAAGTTACCCTCCTTAGTCCCTTCCTGATACATACAACGCCTCGCCCCCCCCCCCCCCCCC
>BDDA01000512.1:47681-64750 GCA_001662385.1 Chlamydomonas asymmetrica
CCTGGTTGTCAGCTGTGACATCGTCGAATCCCTGACAACGAGCGGACACTGGTGCTTTTGACGCGGCGACACGATGGGAGGCGGCGAGTTCATCGGCAAGGTGCGAGAAGCCGAGACCCAAATAATACCTCTAAGCTGTTGGTGTCTGTGTTGTAGCCGTGGTTACCTTTATGCCTCTATGACCGTGCTTACAGGTGGTGTCCAACCGCATGCAAAAGACAGTGGTGGTCGCTGTCAGCTACGTCGTGTGGGTGCCAAAGTACAAGGTGTATGAAAAGCGTGTATCTAGACATATGGTAAGCCATCTTCAGCCTCCCTTGCTGTTGGACACAACCGTTACAGCCGGGGCCTGTGACACACTTGCTGACCGGCGTTTGATGCCATGCTGAACGGCAGGCCCACGACAGCAACCAAAGCTGTGTTATCGGTGACATCGTGAGGATCCGCTCCACCAGGAAGTGAGTTTGCTTTGCTTCTGTGCTCGCCGGCCCCGCCTTGCAATACCTTTGCGTTTGCTGACGTAGTTGTGCGCTGGGTATGATGTGCATCCGCTTGCAGGCTGAGCAAGCACAAGTCATACAGAGTCGTTCAGACATTCCAAAGAGCCAACGTGTTCACTGGAGTAGCGGCGGAGGCCATAGTGAACGCCCGCGCCGGCGTCGCCCCGCCCAGCAGGGTAGAAGCAGCCATGCAGCAAGTCACTCACGCCAAGGAGCGCCTGGCGAAGCTTCGCGAGCTCTATCAGAACGAAATGGGCACCAGTGTGTCCGGCAACCTGCTCACGGGTCATGCATGATCCCAGGGCTGTGCGAGTCAGTTGCCTGCCACATGATAATGCTTGTTTGTCCATCGCCTGCACCGTACATTTAGCGTACATCTCTAAAAGGACGCGATGGGACATCCTCCCTGCCATGCTGGCATTCCACTCTCGAGTGCTGTGCTGTCATGGGCGGCCGTGCAGGGGCAACGTGATGCCCTGGCCAGCGCAATAGCAGCCTGGCTGGTGCATGCTGGCACCATGTTGCGACGCGGCAGTGCATCATGCAACCAGGACTGCGGGCGCATCAGGGCTGCCGCAAACCCCTGCATTTATGGACATGGCATACTTACAAGCTCCCAAACTTCTCTTCATCAAACCCACACGCGCTATTGCCCCCGGAACGTTGCATAATGCTTGCGATATGCCGTAATGCGCCATTCTGACCCTGGTGCACCTGCAATTCTGCATGACATGCAAGCGTATGCCTTGCGCCGCAGACCAAGATTCCCGTAGGGCCATGCAGCGTGTCTTGTGCCGCATGTCAACCGCATGCATGGCTCTGCGCCCTGTGGACGCGATGTTTTGATGCGCCACACATGCGAGGTCTGCAGCACACAACATCAGTGCATCACCACCTTGTGAAATGCAAAAGCTGTCAACAGACAACAACTTCGCTCCATCACGCATATGAGCATATCGCATGTCGTGTCAGGCACATTATTGAACACAACGCACATCTGAATGGCACCATATGGTGTGCAGGTGTCTCGCACCGGGTGTGTAGGGTGTGCGGCGCATTAGACGGAGGCACGTGGCATAACTGACCGTTACAACATGAAGCGGCGTGATGCTGCATCGTGGTCCGGCAACAGCCACAGAAGGGCAAGTCTACGGCAGTTGCACCACGGCCTGGAAGGATGCCACCACAAAACGGTTGCACATCTAGGATGCAGCAGGGAGATCGCCACTGATTACGGCAGTTGGGCGCCGCACCAGCCGTGTGGTTGCACGGCGCTTGTTTGGGTTCAAGGCATTTAATCACGGTATTCAATCATTTATGCACAAACCCAAGCGCTTTGGCTTGGCTGTGCACCAACACAAAAACATCGTTCAGTTCACTACTTCGCTCGCCCATGTATCCTTTGCGTTGACCACCCTACAGAGACTGCCCTGCAAATCTTCTGCTAGAAGCTGGCAGGCGTGTGCTCAGTACGCTGCCGGGCCTGGGGGCAAGGGTGGGCCTCCATACGATTGGCCCATACGCTCCAGGGTGGACTTGTGGCGGAACACGTGCTCATCATACTCCTCTACGTCCTCACACAGCTCGTCCAGCGCGTCAAGCAGCGCCTCACCGCTCGGCAGCGTGGTGGGCAAGGGCGAGCCCGCGACCTGCACCACCGACGATGGCGGTGGTTGTGATGGTGCCGCCTCCAGCGGTTGGCTTGGCGGTGTGGTGGGTGCTGAGGCGTCCGGTGGCTGGTAAAGCGGGTGTTGCTGCTGCCGGGTCTGTCCGAGGTCGTCGCACGGGCTGGCTGGTGCGTGTGGTGCTGCTTGAAGCTGCTCCTTCAGGCCGCGTGCGGCTGTGAGAAGATCCTGCGCATGCGTGTGAGCCGTCGGATGTGCCTTTGACACAGATCAGATTACACTGGACAGCCCCTGGGGTGCCTACGAGTCCGTAGAGCTGTACACAATACGGTAATGCACAGTTAGCTGTACACATAGTGCACAGTTATGACTCCATGTTCGTCACTGTGCCAAGAGACGCAACAACGTTGTGTGAGATACTGTGATGTTCACTGCAAGCAATCTTGTGCATGGCGACTGCGTAGCTTGATGTGGTTGTGTCGTGACATGCATACCCATGTCTCACACGGTGTTCTTGCAGTACTCCCACCTGCGGTGTGGTGACCAGCAACAGCGGCGGCGGGGGCTGCTCCCGAGCTGGTTGTCCCCGTGGTTGACGCTGAAGCTGCTTAATGGTCTGCATATCGCCGTACCGTTGCGGGGGCAGCTGCGGCTGTGCCTCCACCTCGCCAGTGGCACCTGGTGCTGGCGGCATGAGCGCACGCACGTCTACACCAGGAGGGGAGAACGCCTGTATGCAGCGACGCGCACCACCAAGCACAGTATTATGTGCACGCATTATATGCGCCGAATTGCCGCCTAGTGCGAGCACAGGCAGCAAGGGCGATCGGTGGCAGGAGCGCATCCCACCTCGCGCCGCAGGTTTGCATACGGTACGTTAGAGCAAAGAAGCCTTTGCCGTATGTTACGTTATGATGATTCGCAGCGCAGGGACGTTGCAGGAGTTCCCCCACGAACCGTAATCATTATGAGATGCGGGCTGCAGTGCACCGCCACTAGCAGTTGCTGCGCAGTGTCAAGCGCGCATGCTGCTGAAACACTGCCCCTTCCGCCTTGGAGTCCTTACACGCCGCGCTCACCCTCCTGTTCATGGACAAGGAGCCAAGTCCGGTGCACAACATTCAGCGTGCCACCAGTCACACACATGCGTCATGCGAGTCCCCACCTCTGGCAGCATGCTCGCGCGTTCCTCCCGGCTGCTCAGCCCCAGCAGCAGCGCCTGCAGGATGCGCGCCGCGGTGGCCGGGCCGTCGTCCTCGTAGCCCATCAGGCGCCCCCGCACGCGCGCCATGGCGGCCGCCGCCATGTCACCGTATGCCTGATTGCGCTGCATGAGGGTGAGAGCATGACGAGCTATTCATGGTCAATCAGCAGCATCATTATTGTGTAGGGCCGCTTTGCACGGGCTGTTCAAGCCAAAATGTCGAGGACAGGATGCTGCCAAGGGCCTTCCATACGTGCCGGCTTGAGCCTGCTGCGCCGCAAGCCAAGCATGATCTTTGCAAGGCAGCGTTGATCACGAGGCCACAGGAGTGAGGAGCGGCGCTGGCCCGGAGCAATGCTTTGCGCATGCAGGCATGCAGATTTGCACAGCCGCAGATAGGCACTCAGCCCAGGGTCGCGTCCCTTACCCTTGAGAAGTCGTCTAACGAGCTGCGTCGCTCGCCGTCGCCCCCATCAGGCCTGCCCGGAGACCATGCGCCTGATGCCGATAACTTTCGCTCCTCCTGCATTCGGTACAGCCAGGGTACAGCGCCATCATTGCAGTGAGCGCAGCAGCCCGTCAGCATTGTTGCATGCAAGATGGGAAGGTGGCAATACCAGAGCTGACATATGCTGACACATCAGAGCCATGCATCACATATTCACATATGCATCTGCAATTCTGCATGCACAGGTACTGAGAGCAGCATGCATTCCACGCCTGGCCGTGGGCACATCGAAAATGCTCCCATGTCCAACAGAGCACGCACGGGCAAGCCGGTTCAACGTCCATTGATGCTGAGGCGTTTGAGCATGGTGAATGGGTACGTGCGTGCTAGGCATGCTCCGCAAATCGCGGCCAGGCCCCAACGCAGCGAGACCCAACGCCCACCTTCTCTCCAGCTTGGTACAGTGACTCGATGGAGATACCAGGCGCGATCTCATGCGCCACACCTCCCTGTGTGCGAGCCACGCACAGACGTGTCACAACAACAGCAGTGGTAAACCTGAGGTCTGCTTTGACAACGTGGTCAGGAGGAAGGCAAGCCTGTTTGTGCAGTCACCGTTACCCATACCTTGGACTGCTTATACTTTTCGTAGTTCTGTCGTGCGAGCGATGATGCGTTTTCGGGCAGCAGCCCTCTCAACATCTCGTTTTCTGCAAAGCTTGGCCACCAGTATGAACACAAGTCGAAGCTGTAATTTCAAACAATAATCACATGCACGGGCAGCCAGCCTGGCCTGCTTGTGCTTACCTCGCTGCTCTCGAAGGGAGGCCAGCCATGCTGCCACCCTCGCAATCTCGGTGCGCTCGCCCAGCGGTGTGCCTGGACTGCGCTCCAAATCAGCCAGGTAGAAGAGAAACATGTTGTTCAAATATGCGGGCTCCGCAAGCACAGCTTCCCTCGACGCGTCCTTGCCCATTGCACGCAACTGCGTCCATAGCGCCTGGTACTGTGAGTCAGCGGTTCCATCACGCCTTGACGTGTCCCCTCCGTGTGTCCTACATGCAACTGTGTGTTTAGTACTTCTAAAGTGTGGGCGGGACTGCGGTCTCGCTTGCACTGTTGTCCGTACATACATCAATGAAGGCAGGGGGAAGCAACCACGGCACCTCTGAGTTGTAAACAATGCTGGCATCAGATGCACGTTGTGCAGAGCCTGCGGAGAGAATGATAATAATGAGACACATTTGCAGTATGTCAGAGACGGATTGCGCAGCGTTTGGTCTCGCCACCGACCTGCAATGACGCTGCATGTTCAGCACGTACGCTTAACATGCACGTGTCAATGCCTCACCAGTATCCTTTGACAAACTTCCCTGACAAACGTATTGGTAGAACTGTGTCGATCGTGCACACCACAGCGTTGACGAGTTGGCGCTCAGTTTGCAAGACGTGGGACGGGCAGGGATGGAGGAAGAGGACGCCCAATGGGCACCAGAAGAAACACGCTGGAACCCGCTAACATTACAGGCCCAAGGAGCGGAGGGTTCACAGCAGGGCGCGTCAGGTAGACCATTTGTGATTCACGTGCTTGCTGGCGTGCGAGGGAGTGTCGGTCTTGGGTTGGCTGTGCACGTAGTATAGGGCATTCTCTGTGCTTGAGCCAGTGTCCTGACGCCAGTGTGGCCTGAGCTGAAAACCTTTGGTGTTTTGGAGCTGGTGAGCTGTGGTGCTTTGGAACACTTTAGCCTGCATTGCTCGCTGCCGCAGCTCCCCTTGCAGGAAGGGCGGCCTCCGGAAGCCCGAAGCCAACTGGAACGCCTACAGAGCGTGGCGCGCAAGCCAGTCGCGCAGGCAAGAAGGCCGTGCTCTGCAAGGTTAGTGAGTCAGTCAGTACCCAGTCAAAAGAGCGCTCTCTGGCTGGGGGTAGACCCGCTAAAGGGTTCTGGGGTATCCTCGGCCCTGAGAAACTCCCTGCCTGCTTGAGTGAGGGACACTTGGTGTGTATGTATCATATTTGCGGGTCACTGCCCCTTGGCACTTCACCTGGTCAAAAGCGATTTGTGACTTGACTGGCACTACTACGGCTGCTGCTGTGTTGGTTGAGCAGGTGCCTGGGTGTACTGAGGACCCACTTGAAAGCGGCAAAGCGTACTTTCGCCGCCATCAGGTGTGCCTTACCCATTTCTATGCACCGACGGTCGATGTTGGCGGCGTCACCATGAGGTTCTGCCAACAGTGTGGCAAGGTAGGGCCTCACCTTTCTGCTTTCTGGATAAGCTCCTGCCTCCCTGCCTGTCTGTATACTGCTAAGAGTGCTGTGGTGGGAACGCTGTGCTTTCATCCAGCAACTGCCATGTCGTTCATGTGTCGCCTGCGTGCTGCCACTGCTCATCTCTTGCAGTTGGAGCTACTGGCCGAATTTGATGGCAAGCAGAGGTGGGTTGTGCAGAGGAAATGGTTGTGCATGAACGCAGCCGTTGCGTTGCGTTGGCCTTGCGGACCTTCGGACGTGATCGGTCTATCCTACCCACACGCTGTTCCGTTCACTAGACCTGCAGCATACATGCAGCACTGCCATTGTGAGCATCGCCCTGCCTGAGGATGTTTATGCTTCCTTGCTGCAAGTTGTAGTACGCAAGGCCACATTGACATCGCACATCTTGCGACACCTTTTGCAGGAGCTGCACTCGGTCCCTCGCACGCCGCTATCTGAACATCAAGTCCGGTCGGGCAGGCAAGATAAAAGGCCCTGGGGCTCGAGCTGCACGGCAGGCGGAGCTTGCTGACGAGCTGGCTGCCTCACAGCAAGAGGATGCACAGGCAGTCAAGGAAGAAAGCCTGTCCGATGAGGAAGGGGACTGTGGCCCGCAGGTCAGTGCCACCGGTGCTGCCCAGCTGTTGGCTGTTTGTGCACTTTTCCTGGCAGCAACTCAGGTGTGGGCTTTGCGACAGCGCCTAAACAAGCTATGGTTTGTTCCGCCTGAAACAGGAGGATCCTGAGCAGCTTGGCTGCCAGGACGAGAGGCAAGCTTATGTCAGTGCTCCACAGCAGCAGCTCTCGCAGGCAAGTCGTGTTGTGGTGGACCGGCCAAGGAGGGCTTGCCTGAGGTGGCCTTGTGGGAGGCGAAGAGGTCGCAATTTCATGAGGCTTCGGCACCACCTGAACTGCAGGCCTTTGCACCACCCGGCACCACCTGAAGTTCAAACGTACTAACTCTTCGGTGGCAATGTGGTACTACGTACGATACTAAGTGTCACGTTGAGAGTCTGGCATGGTGTTGCACTGACGCACGCAGAACGTACACCTGCAAGGCGTTTCGCTTCGCGCCGGCAGTGCCACAGACCCAGGGATTGGGCCTCAGGTCTTCTTGCAACGCCCTCTGCTGTTGAACACACACCAGCAACCAGGTTTGTCATACCAACCAATCCTCACTGCCAGCTTGTCATCCTCCCCCGGCTATCTTGCTGCAAACCGTGGCGGCAGCGACCAGGCAATACAATTCGCTGGACAGCCCGGCTTGCCAGGGATGCCCAATGTCACGGTCACCCACAGGGGCACGTTTGTTGACACCGGGGCTGGCGCCTCCCGGCGCCCGCACTCGCACACGTGCGTGCCGCACGCGTACGCCGACGCACTCCGGTGGCCGGACGACAGCCCCAACCACTCTGAGCTCCTCCGAACGGACATGTCGCTGCTGCTCGCTGGCACGTCGGGCCTAGGCCTGGCAGACGCGTCGGGTGCGCTGCAGGCGCAAGTCGGGGGCGGGTCCGGCGGCGCCGGCGCGACGGAATCCAGCAATTTCGAGGTGGTGGAGTTGGTGCCCCGAAACATGCAGGCGGGCGGCCTGGCGGGCCTCGGCCGTCTGCAGCAGACCGCGCCTGGTGGCACCCTGCACGGCATGTTTGGCGCTGGCGGCAGCCTGCAGCTGCTGCAGACCGCACAGGACGGGATGCTTGGCATGGTGCAGGCGGCAGCACCGGGAGACGCAGCCGTACGCGCAGCGGCTGCCAACGCTGGGTTGGCGGCGGCACCGCAGATGCTGCAGCAACTGGCAACGCTGCCAGCGGAGGCGCAGGGCAGGATCTGCCGAACTGGGTCTATGTCGCTGCTGCCGACGATCCACGCGCAGGGCCGCATGCACCAGGCACCGGCCTGGGGGGCACGGCCGTCCGCGGCTGCGGGGGGTGCGCTGGCGGCGCCGGCGCGGCCACCCACGCTGCATGAGGGGACGATGGCGCTTGAGCGGCCAGTCTCGGATTCCGTGCTGCCATACTCCGGCCAAGACCAGGTGCGCTGGCGTGTGTGGCGGGGGGGCGAATACCTGTGCATCGGACTGAAACGCGCGGAGAGCACGCTAGTGGGACCCAAGCAACGGAGCAGGCGCAATACACGTGGCGCATTGCCCGCCCAGAAGGTCCTCCGCGGGTTGGTGGGACATCAAGCACGCACACCGTGCATCGTGCTCTTGGCGTCCGCCTACAAGCGGGGGGTTGCTTGTCTGCGGTGGGGCTGACAGGTGCTTCTAAGGTGCCATGCGCTCGCAGGTCATGTGTACCACTGCTTTGGGGTCAGAGGAGGGGAAGAGGCAGGGCCCTGGGTGCAGCCAAGCACTCATTTGGTTGCAGCATGCTGCGTGCGGGAAATGAAGCACCGATAAGCAGATAGCGAAATGCGCGTGTGCGTGTGCATGTGTGTACCTGTGCTGGCAGCTGACCCGCCTGACCATGAAGCTGACCAACAAGACGCCCAACGAGCTGCCCACAGACATGCTGGAGCGGCTGCAGGACTGGCTGGCCACGGTGGACGCGCGGGTGGTGCAGGTGAGAGACAGGCGCTGCGCCCAGCAGGGCAGGGCAGGTCGCGCAGCGAGGGCCAGCCCGCATCCATTAACCCCTTGCGCCATGCCTGTGCAATGCGCCTTTGCTAGGGACGGTGACACACACGCTTGCCGTGTGTGTTATCACGTGCGCCAGCCGCAGGTAATTGAAGCTGTTCGAGTGGGTGCAACCTTTCAGCGCTGAAGGCCACTGCTTCCGTTCTGCATAGCAAGCAGCAACCGCCTGTGTGTCATGGTGCGCTTGCATACTTGGAGTGCGGTAGCGATGGGAGCCGCGATGTTAGCAGCTATGTGACAAGTGCGCTGTGTGTCGCACATGTTTCAGGGGTTTGTGCGGCCAGGGTGCACGATGGTGACTCTGAACGTGAGGGCGCCCTATGGGATGCAGCCGGACGCTGCGTTTAAGTCACCAGGAAACCCTCGTGCTGGCGGCACCGCTGCTGCCCGCGACAGCGCTGCTGGAGCACCAGGAGCGGCGGAACGGGCTGGCGTGGGCGCGAGCGAAAATGAGCCTGCTCAGCAGCAGCAGCAACAACAGCAGCAGCAGCTGAACCGGTCACTGCAGCAGCTGCTGCCTCTGCTCGGCGGCAACGCCAACCTGCAGTTCAGTGTGCCTACGGCGGATGCGCAGCAGCAGCAGCAAGGCGGGCAGGGCGAGCGGCCCGCGCTCATGGCGCAACAGGTTCGTGCCAGTCGGTAATTAGCTGCTGACATCCATCATGCCTCCAATGGCCATGAAGCCAGCATGAGGCTGCCCTCCCTGCTCTGCATGCATTCACAGGGTCATAGCCCCCACCACAGGCTCGCATGATCTGCATGTGCGCGCTGCCAAGCATATACCACACAAGCCTTGGCTATCAACCTTCATTTGCCCACGTGAAGCCGCTTTCCAGCAGGGCAACGCTGTGTGGTGGCCTGATGGGCTGATCGTATGTGCGGTCATGGCTGTGGGCACACTGGTGGACTGCATGCAGGTGGCGGCGGCAGGACGGGACGCTCAGCTGACGGCTCAGCGCCGTTTGGTGATGCTGCCTGGCGGCCAGCTGGCTATCGTAGGTGACGTCATGGCTGTCACAGCAGGTGAAGGGGACCTCCGCTGCCGCTGCCGTTGCCACTGATGCCTTGGTTTGCCATGCTACCAGCAGCTGTCTGCGGGCAGCGCAGTGCGTATGCCAGCACCACGGTGCGAGTGGCGGCTCCGGCCCCAGGCACGGCATTGGCGGTTGCAACTTATTGACAACCGGTTGATTGCACAGTTTCTGCTGTTGCTTGCGCATTTGCACATGCAGTGCTACACCCCTCCTCTCTTATCCTGTGTGTTCCCATGCGGTGGCGTGAGCTGCATACGTGTCTGCGCGGCCCTGTTGCATGATCATGCTGTGTGCCGAGTGCCGTGTGCTGCCGTCACCCGCAGGTCAAGAGCAGGAGGTGACTTTAAACTACCAGGGGCCCGTTGCGCAGGGGCGCGTCAACTTCTGGGGCCAGTACCAGGGCAGAAGCGTAGCCCTGCCCCATCGCCAGGACACTCAGGTCCGTCAGCACAGCAGCAGCAAAAGCGCAAGCAGCAGCAGCCGCAGCAGCAGAAGCGGCAGCGACCAGCAGACTCTGCCGGGCCTTGATGGCACGCCGGCTCAGCTGGACGAGCACTTGGCGGCGTGCCCCAGTGGCAATCAGGCCTCCGCCAAAGCACGATCTGCACCACCGCAGTCGGCGCCAATGTGCTCACCAGTCCCTGAAGATGCCACGCATCGGTGGGGCACTGCGACGTACCGTGTGCGCGTGCCGCCGCTGCCGCAGCAGGGCCTGCTGGTGATTGAGATGTGCGACGAGGGCCTGCCTGGGAGCGTGGTGCCAGGCTGCTGCTGGGTGCCGCTGGTGGTGGCGGCGGACCCCGCTGCTGCTGCCGAGCTCAACATGCTGGCTGCAGCAGCCGCTGCTGACACGGACGCTGCATGCGCTGCCGCCAGCGCCTGTGATGCTGCTCATCAGTGTAACTCCAGCAGCGTGCCCGCCTGCAGCAGGTATCGTAGCCTATGCGCAGACTTGGGAGAGCTGCTTGAGCTGAGGCACCTGCTGCGCCTGCCTCTGGCAGGCGTCTCGCCAGTGGTGGCGGCTGACACGGATGCCGACCTGGACCCAGATCAAGATCTGGACGATGACCCAGATGAGGGCTCGGACGAAGGCGCAGATCATGCTGGCAGCAGGCCTGAGCGCAGGAGGAGCGACATTACTGATGAAGCCGGGCAGCGGCAGCGGCAGCGGCGGCTGCAGTTGCAGCGGCAGCGGCGGCTATCGTCGCCACCATCGTCATCGTTGTTGTCGTTTAGGCGCCGCAGTCAGCACCAGGACCAGGACCAGGACTCCCCTCAGTGGAGGTCCCCCCAGAGCGCCGCTGTGCAGCAGACTCCACACCACCCACATCGCGGGAGACAGCAGCAGCAGCGCAGCAGCGTGTGGTGCATCCCGCCGCAGCACCATGAATCGCGAGGCAGCAGCCGCTGTGGCATCCGCCCGGGCAGCTTAGAGGACCTAGCGCGTCCGGACGTCAGCGCGGCGAGCGGCCCCGCCACCGCCCTCAGCCCCAAGCTGGGCCTGGTATTGGGGCCGCAGCGGCTGCAGGCGCTGAGGGCAATGACGGCCGGGCTGATGAGGTTCTGCATCGCACGGTATGGTACAGTACGGGATTGACTGTGATCCTGACCATGGCTTCCACCAGGCTTCACTTTGTGGAAAATGACTGGCGTAGTGGCTTTGCATCTAATGGTCGTGCAGGCCGATACCGCAGGCATGGTTGACCGTGCGCACCATGCATGTCTCTTGACGTGGTGTGCTTGCAGGATGCTCATGCATGACACCCGCAGCCTGTAGCGTGCAGGCAGTTGGAGACTGGGTGTGCCCATCCTTGAGCTGGTTGGGATGTGAGTCGCATGGTGGGGTATGGGGACAACTGGATCCAAGCAAAATGCCTAATGCGATACCCTGCTGCTGTCATCAATGGCTACAGCGGTTGTGTGTGCTGTGCTTCTGTACATCACACCGCAGGGGCTTGCCGCATGTGGTGCAGGAGCTGCTGTACTGCCTGGAGCAGCTGCAGTACAACAGCCTCCTGCCGGAGCTCCTCTTCCAGCCCTTCTCCGCTGCGCAGGCCGCAGCGCTCGTGGCGTCCGCACGCGCATGCGCCGGCGCGCATGCAGCCACGCTTGCCACCCCTGACGCAGCAGCTGCAGCAGCAGCAGCAGGTGAGGCTCGCACGCCGCGGAGAGTGTCAGCGCCCGCGTGCCCACTGCACACTTGGGGCAGCCCCGGGTCTCCCTCGCCCAGCGCGACAACATCGGCCGTAAACCCAGACGGAGGCGCCCGCGGCGTCAACAACAGCGCCAGCGCCAGCAGTGCTGTTGAGCAGCGCGCCTCATCACCTGCCCCCCTACGCAAATTGCAGAGGAGCATCAGCGCCAGCGCCGGCAGCGCGTCTGCCCAGGCCAGCCATGCGTTCGTGGCCACGTCCGATCGCCGCGCGCACGCGCGCTTGGCGCAGTCTGTGTGTGCGGAAACTGAGGCAATGCCGTCCATGACGGTCCTTGCATCCCCGCCACCCTCACTTCAGCCTGCTCTGGCATTGCCCCTGTGTGGTGGCATATTGGTAGCTTCCAGGAACCGGCCTCACGGTGGCACATCAGCGCATGAAGGACACGGGGGTGCCGCTGACAGCAGCGCAGAAGCGGAGGACCCGGCGTGTGCAGAGGCCACCACACCCTCTAGCATGGTGGCGTTGATGTTCCACGCAGCCCCCTCGTCGCTGTTCAGCAGCCACCTGCTCAGCACCGCCAACAGCACCGCCAGCGGCGGCAGCAGCGGGAGCAGCGGTGATGTCGTCGAGGGCGCGCGGATGGCAGAGCAGCCCGAAGCGTTGTTGATGGACGATGGGCTCATGGATCTGTTGAACAGCACCGAAGCAGTGGGCAGCCGCCAGGACTGGGGCTCCTGGACAACGGTGGCAGTGACAGAGCACGCTGCCAGCGATGCCGATATCGACCTGCAGATGTCGCTGGGCCAAGTCCGGGCGCTGGGTGACGGTGCGCCGGGCGCAGCTGGGGATTGCCGCCGCCGCAGCAGCAGCAGGGAAGGGCTGCCGTTCGTGGCGGCGAAGCAGCCGGGTGACAACACCAGCATGGGCAGCGTGAGCTTACTAGGTGGCCGCGCCATATCTGCTGCGGCGGCGGCGGCGGCTACCGCTGCCGATGCGCCAGTCGCGCAGTGGCAGCAGCAGCAGGAGGAAGCGCACGGGCAGGGTGCTTATCCGACTGATGCAGCGCATGAACGTGGGCTCGGCCGCAATGCACCGGCAGATGCTGCGTATGGCCACACCATGCCTCTTATCGCCGTGCCTGGCATCGACCACCACCAACTTCAGCATGTCAATCCTTCCGGATCAGCAGCACCAGCAGCGCCAGCAGCAGTGGAGGCGGAACAGCTGTTGGCCGGCGCAGGCGGCTGGTGGCATGAGCCGCAGCGCCAGGAGGAGGCGCAGAAAAATGAGGATGAGGAGCGCGCCGCAGCGGTGCTGCGTACGGGCGTCGCTGCGCTGCCGATGGCGTCACCCTCTGCCCGCGGAATGCCACCGCCGCCGCCGCCCGCCGCCGCCCCAGCCAGTGGTGACAGCTGCACCGCTCAGCGTCTGGGTAGCGACATCGACCCCGCAGCAGCCAGTGCATCGCACGCTCATCGTGATGCTGCAGTGCCTGCGCGTGCTGTGGGCAATGATAACTCTGTCGCGGCTGGGGCGGCGGGTTGCGCAGCGGGCGGCCAGGCCTGGCCCAAGGGGAGTGATGGCAGGGGGGTCTCAGCTGCAAGCGCCATCGCCACGGCTCATTCAGGCGCGGGGGAGGCCAGGGAGGCCGCCTCGCGCGGCGTTGGCGCGGTGAGCAAGGGCGCACGGCGCCTGCGGGCGGCGCTGCGCTGGGTGTCCAGCAGCCTCAAGGCGCTGTAGAGGTGTCGTGGCCGCTACAAGTACCGGGGCGGCGCACTGGCAGTCCCGTACATGCATTCGTGTGGCTTTTGGCATGCAAGACATACTAGTGGCCCGTGGTGCACTACATACAGGGCTGCTGAACATCGCTGAGTTATGGGGTTCCCATCATGCGGGGTCATCCATATATGTGCGTGGCCTGCCCAAAGACCCTCAAGAGTGTGCTTCGGTACCTACCATACAGTGTGGGCAACACCGGAAAGGGTCCGGCTTATGGTGATGGTGGCTCAGCATCCTATGCACCTGTGTTTATGGAGCAATGGCATGAAATGCTGCACATGGGCACACCTGCATTGAGGATTCAAGGTCAAGGGTGGCAGGCAAGCCAGGGAGTGGTTGGTGTATGCGCGCGTAGCACTGCGACATACGGTATTGTACGGGTCGCCCTCCTTCCTGCGCGAGGTGAAGTGGTCCCGGTCCCAGCACACGGCAATGTGCTCAACAATCAGCCAGGCCAAGCAGTCAGTGGTGAAGCAATACGTGGGACTTGCGCCTGGCCTAGCCTAAATCCTTGCCCCTCGGATTAACTGCCCATAGGTATGGGGCCGGATTGCCCTCCTTAAGCGTAGCAACGTGATAGCATGATAGCATGAAGCCTAGCGCGCTTTTTGAGAAGCGGCTACGACAGCACGTACATAAATGCATTCAGACATGCATCATGGCTGTGTTGAGGCGGCGTGCATGCAGTGGACACATCACATTCCGCAAGTAATTGACGCCGCACCGCGCCAGCCATGTGATGTGGTTAGGCGGCGGGCAGTCTGCTAAAGTGTGTTACGTTGACAGGGCGGGTGAACATCACAGCTGTGCCATGCCGCGCCCATTCCCCCCGTAAGGCGCAGACGGAGGGGCCACAAGAGTTGGGTTGTTCGGACACGCCAGGACCAGGGGTGTGTTGTTGGCAATGTTGTTTGCGGCGGAAGACCGCTGATGCGAAAGATTTGCGTGTTTGGACAGTTTGTGAGGTGTCTGGATTGATGCTGGATTGGCCGCAGCGCGCCTGACCTTGCACTTATGGGTTACTGCCGTTGCTATGGATTTGAGGTTTTTGAAATTGCAGGAATTGCTTGTCTTTGGACCCTGCGGCACACGCAGGCCTGGTGGTACTATCAGCGCATAGACGCACAACACCTGTCTCGCCGCCACAGGCTCGTTCCTGTAGTGGTGAAGGTGTCCATTAATCCCATGTGGTTACCGGTATATGATGTGGGTTTGTTGGTGGTATCAGGTGGTGCGTGTTTTTGTGCCGTATTGGTTCTGCTATTGCGCAAGGGAAAGGTGGCATGAGCGAACCACGATGCCGACCACCATGAAATCACTGACCACCAGGACTGCAGGTGGCGTGGTTGGCAATAATGCGCAGGGCCCAACAGCGTAGCTAGCTGCGGGTGGTTTCTCCGCAAGGGTCTCGTGGACTGCCTTTGTTGCCGCTGTCCTCGTCTACGCATGGACCGGGCTTGCATCCTCGCACCTTGGATTGGGTTCGCCGCTTCATCCCGCTTTCACCCTCCGTTTTCACCGGCTTTGCCTTTCCTGTGCCTTTTATGCAACTGCACACCTACTCCTTCGCTCATTGCCTGCACCCTATCAATGCTTGCATTCTTGCATGTGCGTCGATTTTGGGAGCCATTCATTGGTTGACGCTCTTGGTCACCGTCAACTGCATCATTGGCCCCTCAATCGCGTCACTACCCCTCAATCGCATCACTGCCCGCCTGCAACAAACTGTCCTTCACAAGTCGCCCGCTTTGCGACCCACAACAGCATTTCACGGCACATAAATGCAGCATACATACATGGTTGGCGCACACAATGAGGTACTTGGACCGTATGCTGAATTGATGATGCATGCTCACTGCTGAGCCATGCGCGTTGTCCCTCACCTGGCTAGCCCCATGCACGTTACTGCGGGCACTGACACTTGACGGGTTGCCTGACAAATGCATAGAATGGGAGAGCCTCTGTACACTCCTGGCCTTGGGTTGATTAACACAACTTACACCTGATTGGCACGCCAACTGCAGCTCTGCCTCTTGGACCACGCCACCTTACCAATCTGTAGGTGCCCAGCACCTGTGTGCATGGTAAATGCAATCTGGGCATGCAATGTAACCTGGATGTTGATATGCACGGCGAATACGCTCTGTGTGGGGTGTTGGCAGCAGCAGGCTTGCAAAGTGATTGGCTTACAAAGCAAAAGCACTCCTCGGTGACAGACTGCCCTTACCAACCTCTGCTGCAACCGACGCCATGGATCGTTCAGCAGGTCTTGTCTCTTAGACCATGACGACAGCATACTGTACCGTACCACAAGCGCCACTACGCTCAAGCAATGGTGCACTGGCCTATGTTGCTGCTGTTTGGTTGGTCTACCCCTCGCCTGCCAAAGGCCAACACCACGCGGCCTGTCTAACAGCTCTGGCCAACAGCAATGGTCTGTCTAGTATTGTCATCACTTGCCAGTGTGCTAACGCCAGGAAGTCCTATTACGGCGTATCAGTCCAGCTCCGTGCTGCGCAGCTTGCGCGGGCGGCCGGCGCCGTGCAGGCCCGCCGGCCCGTCGCGGTCCGTGAGCTGCGTGTAGTACACAATGCCTAGCGCGATGATGAGCGTCAGCAGCAGCGAGCTCAGCGACAGCCCGCCCAGGTGCTGCACCTGCGCATACGCGTACACGCTCGTCATGGTGACCACGACAATGTCGTTTAGTCCGTCGCCGTTGAAATCCGCCACCACAATCGGCTGGATGGGGGGGTACGGGATGGACAGCACCTCCAGGGTGTGGCCGTGCTCGCTGACGATGACGGCGTCGGTTTCGCCCGCAACGAGGATGGCGGAGGGCACCGCGTGTGTGCGCAGCGCCATGGCCATGAGCGTGGGCACGACGTTGCGCTCGTTGACCTCTGCGGGCGGCCAGGTGGTGGGGAAGTAGGCCTGCCACAGGTGCTCGCCCTTGGAGTTGACCGCCGTGACCTCGCCCTTGCTGTTGGCGAAGACGATGATGCCGTGCTGGCGGCGGTGCGAGCGGTAGCCGTGCGCCAGGTCGGGCACGGGCAGCATGATGGGCGTCACCAGCTGCGTACAGAGGTGCACACAAGAGGTACGGTGGGTGCACCGGGGCAAATGAGTGTTGGTGAGTGTTGGTGAGTGTACGTGTACGCTTACCAGATGTCGCGTGTATCAGGTGTAGGTGAGTGAATGCTTGCCAGATGTCGCGTGCATCACCCGTGTTGGTGTAGGCAAGTGTTGGTGAGTAGGAGCACAGCAATGTGCCTTGGAACCTGCCTAACAAATGAAGCGCCCATTAAGTTCGTCGAACCATCATGCTCACGGTGGCAGTCAGGCATTTGACAGCCAGCCGCAAAGCGTGTTTGACCACAAAACAATGAAAACATTGTTCGCCCCCCCCCCCCCCCCCCCCCCCCCCCCGT